>JAQGAV010003658.1:0-11928 GCA_034691345.1 Phasmarhabditis papillosa | reverse complement strand
GTACAAAAAACATGTTTAAAATAAAAATCTGAGAAAAAAAAATTTTTTTTTTGGGGCCCCTATATTACGTTAGTACCGAGATACCTTCTCTAGAACTAGTGTAAAGTAGGTTTCTGGAATTTGAAAAGCCTTTTCGCAGGAGCAGGACTGCCATGTTCGAATTTCGCGCTCAACTCTAAGGCCGGACTCTTCCGGCCTATGTAAGGTCCTAGCAGGACCTTACAAACTTAGTAGAAGCACTAATGTACATTATAATTTGTTCCAATCGTATTCCAATTGAATATTTTCTTTCAGGGCAATTTGTAATGGATTTTCCGAGTTCTACAAGGAACGTCGTCCCCTGTTTGATGCCTTTGTCGGAATAAAAGACGCTCCAGACATGGAAAACATATCGAAACTAGAAGACGACTTTTACATTGAAGGTTGGTTATAGTCGAATGGGGAATGAAGTATACTTTATATCTATAATAAGCTATTGCTTCTTATCAAATATACTTTATTGTTTCACATAAAGAAGCTATCATTTAGGTCAAAAGCTAGACGATAGTCAACGTATAGCTATGCGAACTGCTCTTGCAAGTCAACATTTCACCTGTGTATCAGCTCCACCGGGAAGTGGAAAGACTTTTCTCATTGCAGGAATTATTGCTGCCAAGTAAGTAGATTTGCTTTTATATAAGTAATATGTATTGTAAAAATTAATATTACATTTTCCAGACTGGAAGAAGATCCGAATTGTCGTTTTGCTGTTTGTTCCTCTACCAACATTGCTGTAGACAACGCCATGGAGACTATTCATTCCAAGTTTCCAACAATGAAAAAAATCAGACAGTTCTCGAGAAAAGCCGAAGAAGAACTGGATAAAAATGCGGTAAGCATATTAAACAAGGGTGTGCTATAGCAGCGCTCCCCGTATCATTATACCCCTGCCTCAACAAGGTTAATAATTATATATTTGTTTAGCCGATTCGTGCCATATCGCTTCGGTCTTTGACCCATAATGAGAGTGTGATAAATTCACTTATGGAAAACGAGGCCTTCTGTAAAGCAGTTGAAAAAAGAGACGCAACTCAAGAAAGGATGCAGGAAAGGGTATGATTTTATATTTGAAATATTTCAACAAAGCGAAATAAAGACTGGCTTTCAATTTGAATTTGTTTCATTATTGAAACGGTAACGAAGCGTGCAACCCAGGATGATAAATTGGAGTGCATTAATAATATTAAAATCACGTAATTGGCTACAATAACTTACTTTTAGACTGAAACAGTGGCTGAACTACTGGATTTAGTTGACGATTTCCAGCGTTCAGTTAGCGCTCTGGAGGCATTGTTTATCAAGTTATATGCTCCAACTGTAGGTGTAGTTATTAACAGGTTTGTTCAGCATTTATTTGTAGGTCTATGGTACAACAGGTTCCATACTGGCTCGAACTCAACACGCTGGAATAACTCATTTGATAATTGATGAGGCAACCCAAATGTCGTCAGTTGATGCCCTAGCCATTTATTGCAGTCTACCAGATTTACAACAAATTACTGTTATTGGTAAGTTAAGTTCAATACAATAAAATAAAACATAATCCATTATTACAGGTGACAGTCGTCAGCTAGGCCCATTTACCGATCTAGAAGAAGGTTCCTTAGCTCTACAAATTATGAAAAAGGGTGAACTAACTCGTTTAGAAGAGCTACAATCATCTGCCAAAAGACAATTAGAGTACATTTACAGGTAAGGAACCGGTATTCGAAATTTGGACTTGTGATCATGTTTCGGAACGAGTTTTCAGAAATTGGCACGACTTACATAAAATAAAATATCGCCATCGTTTCAGATGTAATTCGAAAATCATGGATCTTATATTGAAGCCCATCTACGGTCGACAGCTCAAGTCGGGAACACCGGATAGTCTAAGAAATCTAGCTGTAGAAAAGAAACTGCCGCTTGCAAAAGTAAGCGTTTAGAATTTTACCATTGTGAGGTTGAGATTGACCACTCGGCTCGCTCGCAAACGAGCTGCTGATGGTGCCCGCAAAATTCTTACAAAAACTTTAAGTTTTCACTCAAAATTGTATTTTCTAGGACGGTTCGCCTTGTTTGTTCGTGCAAGTTGAAGGTTATGAACGCGACGGTGTTAACAAGCAAGAGGCTGATGTTGTTATTGCATTCCTCGGCCAACTCAAACAAAAAGGAATCAGTCCAGAAGATGTGCAGATTATTTGTCATCACAGAGCACAGAGGGAAATCTTATGTCAATCATTAAAAGGTAAATTTATTATATGGAAACGGTTGTACTTATAGTTGGAAATACATATCTTTTTTCACATGTTGTATAATAGTTACTTATCGTTTATAGAGATATTGGTAGAAAATAATATCAGTATTATAAACTAAGCAGGCTAATTAAACTATTCTAGATAAAGGCACTATTGGTCCGCTGAACTTGATGTACGGTGTGAATACAGTTGATTCATTCCAGGTAATTTATTGTTCTTAGCAAAATCATAAACATACTATTTACAGGGAAAAGAAGCCAAGATCGTTCTGGTTCTCACAACGAAAACATCAGGGGACGGCGAAGAAAGTGATTTGAAGGTGACCGTTGTTCCAGTTTCAACATAACTGTATTACTTTCAGTATCTTCGTAGTATATTCTCGTTTGTTTCTGATCCTCAAAGAGAGACGGTGGCTGTTAGCCGTGCTCAGCACGCTATTTATCTTTTCGGAAATTGGGAACAACTGGCCGTTATGCCATTCTGGAGAAACTTTGGATCAACAATCATAGCGAGTGGAGCTGTTGTGAGTTAAAGTGTCATACTCTTACAATACGGGAACTGTCGAGTTTTGCCATGGGAAAGGGTCCCATTTTAGTATGTTCAACTAAGACAGTTAGTTTTTGAATTTCAAGGTCCACCTTAGGTAATATTTATTGGAACCTAGTAAGATGCTAGTAATTTCTGCATCTCTGAAGAAAAATTGGAGAATTTTTAGGTGAATGAGAAGTGGCATCCTATCGAAAATGTTGGTTGGAAAATGGATATAGTGCTTAATAAGGTCAACAAACAGGCTGCTAAGAAAAGAAGAAGGCAATTGGAACGGGAAGCAAGAAACTAGAAAGATGTTATATAGTTGTACAATGTTTTTTTATATATTATATTTACCTCCTTTATTACTACTCATTTCATATGTACAATAGATAGGCATTGTATTCTTGTTAGTTTTTTATTTTTATGAATTTTTTATTCCGGGATGTTGCACAAAAAAGGAAAGAAGACTGCTGAATGTCATCGTCTCGTAATGGTTTCGGCATACAAACCTTTTCTCCGGACTTTTCTGTATATTAGTAGCTTGAATGGGCAGACTCCAGTTTTGTGTTTATTTTCGGGAAATTGTCGGTTTCGGAGATGGGATCTCAGCCCATTGGTTTCGTTCCATTTGTCGATATGGTATAATTTATACCATAAGTTCTTGCGAGTTGCGAGTTTTAGTATGTCACTCTGTGATATTTAGTCTACTTGGCTTCAATCCTTTTGATGTTTAAAGTAGTTTCGGATATGATTTGAAAATTTCTTTATGGCAATCTGACACGAAATCTATGATTTTTATGTCAGGGCCCTAGTTTCAAGTCTGAGAGCATACAATTTCCTGCTATTACGATATTTTATTGCTAGACTAAGGGGAGACCGCATTTTGACTGCAATGATTTATGAATCCCAAACCTTTTGGGAAGGTGTTTCATGTAGTTGTTGGCCTTCCGAAGCGCGGCTTGAGTTTTACACTTTCTAGTTTTCTATGCGCTCCAGTTTAAATCTCAAAATTCTGCGACTCGCAGTGTCTTCTCAAAGTTGTTTGAAGTTCAATTATGCTTTGAACCTTTTGGGCTCTAGTCCGCCGGTTTGTCGATAAGCCCGCTTACAGCATATCTTGTGGGTAATGGTTGAAGGTAAAGTACTGGTCATCGTATGGTGATAATAAGCAGAATCGAAGTCCTGAAGAGTTCAGGTACAGGGAATAACAAACGGACAAGCCAGGTAGATGTCAAGTAACATATAAAATACAAAATATAATACTGTACTGATTATTAAAAGATAATGTTGCTAACAGTTGTCTTGTGGTTGAATGCAAATAGTTAAAGTTAAAATAAACTACTTTATTGCCTTTCATAAAACTAATTATAATTTGGATTCTTTAATATCTAAAGATTTCTTAAAAGCTCTTTTCTTTCTTGTCATCATTTTCTTGAACATTTTTCTTCGCAAATCGTCTTCTTTAGACTTCTGAGCTGAGCGGCTTTGAGATATAAATTCCTGAAAAGAATCTATTATGTAATGATTATAGGCGTTTCTGGCACAGTGTAAAACGTTCGGTATTTGAGGACTGCGGACATTTGGCTCCCATTTGTAGTAGAACGCGTTTACCGCTAACGTGAAACTATACAAATTTTCGCGATAGCGCAGCTTAGCCTAGTGACTGACTCAGGCTTAGTATACTATTTATTAGAAAACTAAAATATATCCACAAGTAGAGTATTTGATCCAGGATTTGAAGTAGAAAAATTGTAAATATCGCGCTCTAACGCAAACTTTTGGTAGCCAACTGTCACTATTTCGGTACTTGATTTTATTTTGCGATTAGGTCATGAATGAATGTGAAAGGGTTAACTTTTAAAAAGTTAAGTCATTAAAATCTTTTTTGAAATATGAGCTATAAAGTAGCTTTTCCATAAGCAGCAAGCTGGAAAGGTCTAACTGCACAATCAGAGAGAAAAATGTAATCAAATTCATAAATTTAAAAGTATGCTTGAATATATAAGTCTTGGAACTCACATTATTAATAATTTCTCTAGTTTTCTCTTTATTCGAAACCAAAACGAACTTCTTACACATGGATATGTAGTCTGGATACCAGAGACGGTAGAGATGTCCAGCAATTGGACCAACCTGAGTATCCTCCATTAATCTAAATATAACATAAGATTCAGACTATTTTACCATTATTATTATTTATTCTATTACTATACTATTATTATATTAGAAAAGTACTATTATTTATTCTAAATATAATTAACAAATACTATTTTAATAAACTTACATAAGTACTTGTTGCTTAATTCTTTCCGATACCATGAGTCTTGGATCAAGCTTTTTAGAATAAAGTCGTCTAAGACCCTTCTCGGCCTGGAAAACAAAACTTATACTTTTAAATCATAATATTGATAAGCTTCAAAGTTATTTATTAATAATAATAATTACGTATTTGTTCCGAAAATACAATTATAAACAGAAACTTATCACTAGTTATTCGTTTATAATTGATACTCGTACTTTCGTAGGAGTAATTTGGTTTGTTTAAGTTATTAAAAATTGGGAAAACTGTTTGATAATTGTTTTCAATATAGTTTAAAAACTGGTAAAAGGTCGGCCATTGGGGGCGAAACCTTTTATCATTAAAACCGAACTTTGTTTTTATTTTAATTTTATGTGAAATTGATGTACCGCACAGTATTGTTATACCTTATTATATATGAATTTAAATAAAATTGGCTAAATCTCCTCCAAAAATATACAACTTACATAACTAGGCATTCTGAGATAGTCATATATCTTGTTAGAAGAAGATTTGTCCAACATAGCCTTCTTCTTGATAATAGCCATATTTTAATATAGTCTAAAAGCTAATAAGATAAAAACGATGAATAAAAACAGTTAAATTAAAATACAGTATTGAAGTGATCAACTTGGTTCTGGTATTTGCGCCTGCGTTTAGTAAACTCATTATAGGCCTCACGCTAAAGTCTGGTGTTTAAGAGTTTTGGCGAACTTCAATAATTATTTGTAGCTCAACAAATTAAATCCATATTCAGTTTGAATTTATTTATGAATTCGATTCTGAACGGTCAGTAGTTAAGTTTCAGTTAAGTTTAAGTTTTTTCATTACTTCGATTGTGGAAACCTACTTTATTGAGTTGATATGTTGCTAATAACAATTTAGCTAAGAAATATAAATAAAAGAAAGGAAAATGGAAATAGAAATAAAATCCTAAAATAATCTTCCCAGGATCTGTTGTGAATCTTCTTCTTCAGATTCAGACAGATTCTGATTCAGATTCAGATAACTCTTGCTATCCCAAGAGAAGACCGTTCTGCGAAGCTTCCTCAACGTTTCTCTATAGCTAGGCTTTTATTTCTCTACTTACTTCATATATTCGATTGGTTCAATGGAGAAACCTCCTTCTGTTAAACAAGAGTCTATGGAGAAATCGCCGGCACAGGTAATTTAAATTGTCTAGAAACTTTTAAGTTTTAATATATTCTGTATATATTCTGCCAGGTTTCCGGCGCAGTATCCTGGGAAGCCGCGGTGTTATATAAAAATTGAACGGAAAATCAGTGGATTTGGTCTTTCTTCAAAGTACAATCATAGTTTTTATAACACCGCGCAGCCTAGTGGCCGTAGCATAGAAACGCCCGGGTGGATGCCCGAGCAGTTTTTAGCCTCCCCGGCAACTGCTCGGTCGTTTCTATACTACGGCCACAGGACACTGCGCTGGAAAGTTATCTCTTGATACAGTCTTCACAATATAGCAACGCGTATTTGTAAGAATTTGTGAGACTGCTATCTGATCCTTCCTTGTTAATTGTTTATACATAATATATATCATTTATCTTATTCATCTGAAACATAACATTATACACTGGAACATTGAAGTTCCGTTTGTTACTATTGTATAGTCTGATTCAAGATGAACAATGGAGTGTTACTTGCTTATTATAAGGAAGTTTTGCGGATATTTTTAGTTTTCGAATACTTTCAGAGCCATTTTCAACGAGAATATTTTTTTACACTCCATTATTAGTCTTGAATAGAACTATAGCTTAAACAAACAAAAGTTTGTAGTACTGAAGGAGACACCTCGGTTAGAATATCTATATATCTAACCATATCTAACGAAAAGTTGAATAATTCTTCTAGGAGCCGAGCCAGCCTTCGAAGTCTGGAACTCCAGTATCACAAACACCGCCAACTGAAAGTAAAAAAAGTAAAACGGTTCGTGAAATAGCTATAAAAGTTGACTTTGCGGTTTACAACCTTTCTTTTTCATCTTAAAATGTGTGTGGCTTTGAAAATTAAAAACAAATCCCACTATTCTAACAATTTAACTAGATGTTTCCATGTATAATAATCAAATATATGGATGCTTTGTTGTTATAGTCGGTGAACTAATCGCTTGCAAGAGGTTATGGTACGAACTGCAAACGTTTTAAAGTAATTAGAGCAAATTTAGAGCCAATATATGCCTTATTTTTAATTTATTAGACCTTTAACTGCAAGCGATTAGTCCGCCGACTATAATATCTGAATTTCTAATGGAAGCAATCGAAAACTACACTTATATTCTCTTAAAATTAACTAAATGAAAGTTTATTTCTAGGAACCAGAGTCAAGTCCTCAGCAAGAATTCAAAGCCCCTCCTATTACTATAAAACAGACAACAACAAGTAGTTCTAAAACAATACCAACAACTGCGGAATCAGATAAAACACCTGAAATAGGTTGGTTAACACACTTTTTAATAGACCCCGCCCACTTTCTCGACGCGCACTGCAAAGTTAAATGTATGTGGTAATATGAAAAAGAAGTTAGCGGGTGCCGGTCCCTAGCTAACACTCTCTTCAATGGTCGTAGGTGACCCTTTGGACAGTGAGGACCAAGCTTTCTTTATATTCTCAATTAACTTAATGGATGGCTTGTAGACCACCCATATCGTAGAAATAATGGCATTTCTCAGAGCTGATTACCGGCCCGGCCTTGCAACCCAGACAAGGCCGGCCGGATAACCACCTCTGGGCGGCGTACAAAAAGCTGGATACCGGCCCGGCCGGATCCACCTCTGGCATTTCTGTAGTTTTTTATTTTACTCTAGGTTAGATAGATACAAGTTTGTTATTCCTAGTTTGGGCTCTCTAAAATTTTCTAGGCCATTTTTGTTCCTTAAAAAACTCCCTAGGAACTAGGCTAATTTTTGAAACATACTACTTTATTCATTTAAGGTTCTCGCAACTCGTTACCGTCTACTGAGCAAAGCAGCTCCCGTCTTCCAGAAAAGTCATCTTTTCTACTACAATTGGCTATTATTGGTACTATTTCTGCGCAGTTTGTTGGTGACGGAAGTGTTAACTACTTTCCTAATATGGTACTAAAACATGGTGGATGTAAGTATCAGTGAGAATAGATAAAGCGTATAGTCCATCTCAAGACGGTATCAATAGAGGGGTATCAATAGAGGGGCGCTTAGTTATAAAAATGAATGCACTTTTGAAGAAAACGCACCACGTCGAACGATTTTACATTCATTTTTATAACACTGCGCCCAGCTCATGATACCGCGCTGGAAACCAAGGTCTTGAGATGGACTATCTCTAACGGTAATTTTAAATCGTAGTGTTCTGGAGGAGTTATTCCAATTAGAATGAATTCGAAAGAGAAATTACAAATACATACTATCCAACTATACAAATATAGACACGAAAGTTATAGCGAAAAACTCTAGTTTTATAGAGAAAAGTCTGTTTTAGAAGACAAGAGAGATGAGCTTATATTATTTTCTAATAATTACAATATAGAATATTTCAGTTTGGTTTCTTTTTGCTCATATTATGCTTACTTTTCTTCTTGGTCTTCCATTAGTCTTTTTTGATCTATTAATTGGTCAAATAACAAGAAAAGGCATTACGGCCGCATATGGAACGTACTGTAAGGCGGCCAAAGGTAAGAGAAGGCGGGGCTTGTCCCACACTAGCGCTTTAGCGGCCCGGGCCGGCCCGCACACCCAAATTTTCGAAGCCGGACGCGGCCCACATCGAGGAACATATGTAGCGAAAGTTCAAGGTTCCATCCCGGCCGAGAACATTAGTTTTGCAAATTATTGAATGTTCGTAATAGAAAAAGTGCGGGCCGAGTCGGGCCGCTTTTTCGATCGGTATGCCCGGGCCTGATCGAGGCCGAACAGTTGTGGATACGGTGCGGCAATAAAATCTTACTCTTACTAACCCACATTCAGACTATTGGTAACAGCAGTTTTAAGTTGATGTGGTAATCCCACTAGTAGAAAATATATTACTAGCTCTAGTGACTAGGGGGTATTCTCGAAGTAACCTACATAATCTTGTATTGTCTAATAATGTAGTCTTGTTAAGAGTAAAAAAAGACTTGAGACAAACTTTGAAGCAAACGTGTTGCCGGGCTGTTACATTGTTTAACATTGTCTTTTTTTCTTTTTAAAGAGATACAATTCTACAAAGATAAATTAAAGAAAAATAATAGTTTAGATAATCTCTCATACAACGAAGTGTACAAAGTTAATTCGAGAATCTCTGTATAATTTTTCAGTATTATAGTCCATCTCAAGAACTAGGTTTTCAGCGCGGTATCACGAGCGGGGCACCGTGCTATAAAAAAGAATGCACTTTTGGAGGAAACGCACCACGTGGGCCGATTTTGCATTCATTTTATATAACCCTGCGCCCAGCTCGTGCTACCGCGCTGGAAACCTAGGTTTTGAGATGGACTATACTATAAGTCGACTGTCCAACAATTACAGGTCTGGGTGTTGGTTTTTTCCTGATTTCAATGTTCTTTATGAGTATTCGTACACTTGCTTATTTTGATAATGCTGGTTTTAATACAAGATTATTGATATCTTCAATTACAAATGACGATCATGCTCTCACATGTGATAATGTATGGAATACAAAAAGTAGGTGGATCAACGATTCAATCTCGAACCGTTGCCTACAACATTTTTACGGAGCCAGTGGCCGTAGTATATAAACGCACGGGTGGCTACCCGGGCAGTTTTTGGGAGAATTGTTGCCCGGGCACCAATCCGGGCGTTTCTATACTACGGCCACAGCTGGATTATTGCCGAAGCGTTTAATCAACGGTACAGTTTTCGGATCATGAACACCCATGTTCTAAACGTTTAATCTGGGATGACAGAAATCGTTCTAGTTGAGAGTTTTCAAAACCATTAACAGTAGTGGTATAGTGTTATAGTCGGCGGACCAATCTCTTGCAGCTAAAGGTCTAACAAATTCAAATTAGAGAATAGATTTGCTCTAATTGCTAAAAACATTAATAAATTTGCAGTTCGTACTGTAACCCCTTGCAAGCGATTAGTCCGCCGACTATATTCAAGATTGAAGAAGCTGTGTCTTCTGTGTAGTTTTTTTTCGTTGAGAAAATTACGTATTTAGCAAACATGTAAAGGAACATAATTGCGTAATGGACCTTTATATTTTTTAACACGGCATCTGTTGAATTCAACTAAAGGGGGTACTTTAATAAAGTACGTAAACAGAAAGTACTAGACTCTTTTTCCTAGGTTACCTTAGAAAGTACTAGGGCCCCCCGACACTGATCGCAGCTCTGTCGTATAGAGGCAGGGGGCGAAACGAAATAGCTCCTGCAATAACGTTAGTTTATCAACATTACCTTTGACTTCTTCGCATAACTTGCTTTTATTTACTTTAGCATTTCTATTTAGATTGTTTCTCCTTATACGAGAGTTTACATGCTTGTAATAGGACTGAAGATAATAAACAATTGGCCTATATAGATGGAAATTGTACAGAAATAACATATAAACACAATCTAGTAGATGCTATTCTAGAATATTCTAACCATTTCAATAATAACCCGACTACGGAGATGGATCACTATGTGAGTTTGGCTAAAACCCAGGTTGAAGCTCTGGAAGAGCTCAGATTCCGGAAAACGGATGGTTTAAGAACGCCATAGTCTATCTCAAGACCTAGGTTTTCAGCGTGGTATCACGAGAGGGGCACAATGTAAAAAGTGAATGTAAAATAGGTAGACGTGTTGCGGTTTCTCCACAAGTACATTCATTTTATTAACACAGCCCCCGCTCGTAATACCGCGCTGTAAACCTAGGTCATGAGATGGACTATAGTATTCTGAATATTCTATCGATTTTCTTATTCTTATGCATAGTCAGTTGTACAGCGCAGCATCCCGGGGAGCAGATATGTTACATAAAAATGAATGTACTTTTGAAAGAATAACTCCTCCGCACCAACCAAATTTCTATTTATTTTTATTTAACAACGTTGTTACCTAAAGATGTTGCACTGGAAACGTAGTTCTTGTGGCGGACTATAGTTATTCCCGAGATCAATCTATATAGGTTTTTAATGTTCTCGAATATTTCAGAAATTGGTGGCCGCCCTGCTTATTTTAATTGTACCATTGGGTCTGATATTTCTTGATGTCAAGTACACTTTTTATATATTCGCATTAATTTGTAAGTGTACTGGATAATTGAAAATAGACTGGACAAGTCTCCGCAACTTGCTGGGCAGGACAACAAGTTGACCTGGCTTCATGGCTAATACATAGCTTACGTTTTTAAAGAAGTATGTATTAAAATTCAGGAACAAAATCATAATTTTCATATTTAATCGAAACGCGGTTTTTACGGAACGATCGTGAACGGGTTTCTGAAATGTGGGCTGCGGACAGGGCTGACGCGAAAATCTTACGATCCGCCTGGGATTCCCTTTCCGGAGAAGGTATATAGTCGGATTAAAAAGTAATACGGCCGTGTTAATAAGCAGGAGTATTGCAATATTCTGTCTGAGTTTGCAATCTGCTAATACCATACCGCGCGCGTAAAATTCCGGCAGGCGCAGTGTTAAACATGACGAAATACGGGACCAGGTATCTTGGGAACCAAGGTATCCGGGGACCATGTGGGACCAAGGTATCTGGGGGACCGAAAGAAAGGTTTTTTGAAATTTTTCAGTTTTTCGGTCCCCGGATACCTGGCCGAAATACGCAGCATCCACGGCGGTATTGCTTTGGAATCTGACTGTATCCTCAGATGATTATTTTTGACTCTCGCTTTAG
>JAQGAV010003657.1:0-11930 GCA_034691345.1 Phasmarhabditis papillosa | reverse complement strand
AAACAGCAAGAATTTTACCAAAACTCGATAAAAAGGAGAAGAATACCACGAACTCTGACAAAATCCATAAAAAATTCTCAAGTTTGCAAAAAAATTGATTGAAATCGAGAAAAATTGAAATAAAGTCGAAAAAATTTGAATTGAAATCAAAAAAATTAATTACAAATCAAATTAATTCAATTGCGTACAAAAAATTAATTGTGTCGCGCGCGATACACGGACACCTTATCTAGAAACATAATTTATTTCATTAACTTTCGCAGATAGAGATTTTCCGTTTCTAACAATATAAAACGTTTTTGTCCTCAAGTTTTGATTTTTTTTTTGTTTGAAATTGATGAATGATTCGATTGAAAACTTATATTTCGAAACTGTTTTACTTAAGACTAAACCTATTGACCCGTATGATAACTTTTCTTTCCGAGACTCTCGATTTTTTAAACTAATTCATATTTTGCTTTCATGTTTCAAAATATTATAACTTTTAAATTTTACCAGCATATCGAAGGTTTACTCTCTCCATAAATTTTATTCCTACAAATTCAAAAACGTAATCTTTGCTGAATCTTATATGATATCACTCACTTTTCTCTTTGCTTATGATTCATTGCTCCTAATTTGTTCTCTTTTGATTAAAACGGTAACCCAGTGCTTTCATACTTATGCTTAACTTTTATTACTCTTTATTAGTTAAAAAGCACGGTATGCTTAAAAGTGTTTTCAATTTCAATGTCTAAGTCCATAGAACTATCCATACTGAATTGAAATTAGAGCATCCAATTGTTTTGCAATTATACTTTGCCAAGTTATTTATGGCCATTTCAAAATACTGCCTCCCTGCAGGGATCCTGGTATTAAAAATGACAAACAGGACTACGCTTATTTTATGGCTATCTAAACAATAGCACGGAGTTGTGGTTAAAAGCATCTATGTGTACCTAGATGGTTCGACTGTTAGAAGCATTTCTTGTAAGATTTCCTCTTAAAACAATAAAAAAAAGAATGAGTTTCTGTGTTATATTTAATTAAATTACAATGTAATTTGATGTTTTTATTTTCCTTATAAACTTGTATATCAGACAGATTTAAGGATAGATCCAGTCTTGACAATGTTGTCATCCTTCTTTACATAGCAAATACGGAACATAGTGTCTCGACCAGCACGGCTCTCCGGTGAATAATACGAAGACGCGGGTAGACATAGAAGTTTCTAAAATAGTTATTAAGTTATAGTCGACGGACGGATCGCTCGCACGTAAAGGACTGTAAATGTTGCGCTGGAGCGCTAATCTGTTTGGGTTTTTGTCTTTTACCTCTTGGTATCCGCGCCCCTTTGCACAACTGACCGTATACCTCTGCAAGCAAATAGTCCGTCGACTATATAAGTTGTCTAGATTTAGCATTACTTAAAGCATAAAGCTTCAGTTACGTTTGTTGTTTTATAATAGTAAAGAAAGCTATCATTTAAATATATTAGAAATAGGACAATTCTTGTTACCTTTTCATTAACTAGCCATCTACAGAATCTATAGTCCAATAAGGGGTCATTATCAAGCTGTGTAGGAGTAGAAAATACACCCTCTGTAAGGAATAGTAAAAAAATACATCGATAATAAATGCAATAATATTAATAGTCAATAACTTTAAATAGTTCGATCAACATCTAGGAAGTATTTCCTTTTGCTGTGTCTTCCTGTCTTGACGAAGAATAAGAATGTTTTTTCTCTTAACAACTTACTTTTATTATTAATATCGGCCATAATAAAGTATCCTCCATCAGGTACAATTACTCTAAATCCAGCATTGTGTAGCTCCTTTATCATTTTGTCTCTTTTAATTCGCATATCTTTTGGTACAGTTGACAGTAAATATGAGGCAATTGGGTTAGTTTTCATAAGATTAAATCTAAAACATTTCAGTTATGTTTATCTATTGTAAATAAGTTTTTTAAACTATAAAAACTCACTCAATTTCCAGAGCTTGTGCTACCGCTTCTTGCGTTGGAGAGAGCCCTTTGAACTGCGAGAAGTAATGGATTTGCTTAAATTAAAAACTTATAAATTTAATATTTTACTTTAAAAACTAGGAATATCATAAGAATAATAAATTCATGAAAGAGGAATAACTTATTTTACTTAGCATTACGACTTACTAATGACCAAGTTTAGTATTTTATTTCAATAAGTACATACTCTAGCTGGTTCCAGCAATCTGTCAGGTCCAATCATCCAACCGACTCTCCATCCAGTAATAGACAACGCCTTGCCGGCGCTACCAACTGAGATGGTACGCTCGTACATATCAGGAAGAGTGGCTAGAATAAACTATATGAGTTTGGGATTCATTAATTGTTTTTTAATTGGTGTTCTATTCAAGCGTCGATTATTTGTATGAATATATTTACTTACTCAAATTAAGTTACTCAATGTTTACAAAAAAGATTTGGTCTAAACCAACCGAATCTAATCATTTTCTTGTCATCTCCGAACACATGATATTCATAAACTTCGTCCGCAATCACAATCAGGTCTTTTCTCTTAGCAAACTCGGCAATCTTATTCAACTCATCTAGTGTAAATACCTTGCCAGTAGGATTACCAGGGTTTGTAAGCAGAAGAATCTAAATCATATTAGTATAATATATTATCTTACATATTAACCTTAGCTCTTTCGGTACATTTAGCTTCAAGAAGATCCATATCCAATTCAAAATCATCGCTAGAAGTTGCATTTTCCTTCAATCGAAGTGGTACAGAGACTGGTTTACCCTCGGCCATCAAAATTTGTTGTAAGGAACAGTCGAATGTTGGCTCAAGAACTGAAATATAGGTTTTTTTTATCTAAATACTAAATGATTAATATTAAATTATTACCAAGAACTTCGTCTCCGGGTCCAATCCATCCCATATAAATGTAATAGAGAGCCATGAAGGCACCAACAGTTGCAAATACCTAAATACCAATAACATAACTAGAATTGTAAGAAAATAACTACAATTCTATAAAAGAATTAATATAGATATAAATAATGGGCTTACTTCATTCTTTGCATTTAGTTCTCTACCATAGTGGTCACCATACATCTTTGCAAGAATATTTAAAAGTCGTGGGTGTCCGAATGCTAAAAGACAATTATATTTTGTGATATCAACAGTCATAACTTACTTCCTGTATACTGATGATAATCGTTTCTTTCCGGATGTAGAGCAATACCTTTTAGAATATCAACTAAGAATTGGGGAACCGGATCTTCAGAAAAACCCTGTAAGTAGGGATATGTAACTTTCTAACAGTTAACAATCGGGCAGCCCAAATAATTATTATTTTCTCTGAATTGCATTTTTAAGCCAATGTATACTTTATAGTTTTTAAACAGCCTTATGTACCTCGTTGTTATTACACCCCGTTCTACCATGGTACCGCTTGATTGAATCTATCGTTCATAGAATTGTCCAACTTTAAAAAAAATCAAGTTTTCAAAAAACTTACTGTTCCTAAGTTTAAGGCATTTTGCTTCTGTCCAGACTCAGCTAAGTTTACCCTATAATATATCTGTAAGATTCAAATAGCTGTGATTTGTTGAATGTTGGGTTTCACTGCAGCCTCGAAATGCCAGTTGCCAAAATTAACAAAGTTAGAATGTGCAATTACTGCAGTCTATGAGTTGACATTACTATCCCGAAGTAATAATTCAGTTTGTATCGATGTTGTTTATTGATTCAATGTCCATTATAAAGGAAAGAAATAAAGGTGTTCTAAGTGCCGGTGTTATTGTGTCCCTTACCAGCACGGTGTTTCGGCATCTTTAACTCGCTGTGTGGGCTGTCTAGAAGTCATTGTTAATAGATAGAGAAATAAGTAGAATAAATACTCGATATGGGTAGAATAACTTTTAGGTTTCTTAAATATAAAGTTTTATGTGAATATAGTCTACATCTATGAACTGAGACTCAATATGAGTAAGAGAAACCAGTGGTAAGTGAACCTATGCCTTTGGACTAAGGCTTTATGAGAATACAAGTACATTTCTTCATTACATTAACTATTCAGTAAAACCATCTTTTGATATTACGATAATATTTATGAAAACCTTAACTGCATTCAAAAAAAATTACATTTTCAAATACCTGACTTCCGAGACAAATCAACCACTTTTTGATACCAGATTAAACTATTCGAGCGTATGACTTGTTTTGTTTATATTTCAGACCACGTGCTTTCAGTTCACTGCCTCTTTTTTCGTAAATTATTAAATTTCTCAATGTATGGTTGTTTGAAATTCAGTTCTAATTGAATATATTTTTAAGTTCCTTAACATAATCTATGGAAAATTCGAAACTGTGAAAAATCTACAGAGCAAATGCCGATACTGTTAGCAATGGGACAGCAAAATAAAGTTGTCTCAATGGTAAGCAAATTCTAAACTAAGCAAGAATGGGTTGCCATATTCACCCTTCGGGTTCATTTATTGAGTTTTTGATCTAATGCTCCTGGTTAGATACGTCGTTTTCTTATCTGTTCTACTACTGAAGGTGACCCCTTATCAAACCTATTGTTTTCATTGAATAACCAGAAGCGACCAAATATCTTATAGTTTTCTATATTTTTTATATTTAAACTAGACTGTCACTCATTGAAACAACTAATTTGCAATATTCTATTGTAGGCCTGACTCGAGTCCGGAACATTTTGATGTCTGCCATCCTTTAAGTTAGGAGAATAGCACAACTTTATAAACTTAGTATTACCTTTCAACTAGAGATATTCATTTATCAGATAACCAAGTTTACTAAACCATCCTTTTACATTTGCTTAACTTTTTCGGTTATTATTCAGTTTTTAGCTTCCCAAGTAAATCTTTTACCGCCTACGCACAGTTTCACTTCTTCTATACTTTGCTTTTTCTATTTTGAGGACACTATTTGCAAAGAGACTCAGTTCTTTAAAGATTGTCATCTGACACGACATTGGCAGCGATTATATTGTAGAGCGGTGGTGCGATTATTATATTTGTTGTTGGGCTCTTTTTGCAAAAAGAGTTGTAACATATAGTATGTTTAACAAACAATCTGGTTGTTCTAATTAGTTAAAAGCTATTTCATGGACAATTCCAAAATCTAGGCACTAAAATACAATATAATAAAAGACAAGACAATACGAATTTACAACGATAGTTATATTTCGTAGTCCTAGCTAGCTGAAACTATTAAGAAAGCATATTATAAGCATTCTAATACTTTATTTCCTGTCGTTCATACACTCTATCTTTACTAGGAAGCTTATTGTTAGTATATCATGTGTATTTCACAGTTCAGAAAATATGTTTTCCGAATTTGCTAAAGAGGCGCAGGCGCATGATCAATAAGACAACATTTATTTCAAACAATTGAATCAACTCTGTTCTAACTTAAAAGTAGATCATAATCATCATAATTTTGAGTGCAATAGCGTTTCATTTATTTCATAAATGATATTTAAGCATTTGCTATATTTTTATAAACATATAATCTCCTATTGATTCATTAAAAATTTCAATTCCTGTTTATATATGTTGTCTCCCTGAAATCGTAACTCCAATTATTCGAAACAACTTTTCTATATATCCGTAGCGCTCTTTAAATTGCATCACTTCCATTTTTTTCCAGGGAGTCCCTATTATGCAAATTCCCTTTTAATTCTGGGTGGTCTCTAATCTGAACTTTTCGGTTTTGTTAATTTTCTTCTTTTTACTTTTCTCTTTCTGTCTAGCTAATGCACTTCTTCTGGGAATAATTCATGTGCTAATCTCAGTAGAAAGCCCTTAGCAGTCATCTGTCGGCAGTCCTTTAAACAGCTAACTTCCCGCTCTGTTACGGAACCCAAACATCCTATTTTAGGAATAGAGGTAGTCTAGATGTAAAAAGATTTATTGTCTTATTAGTTAGTTTGAGTAAGTTTGATATCGCATTTTCGTTAATAAAGTCCTAATAAATTTTCTATCACTTGTTTACACTAAAATTGTGTTAATTTCTGCCCACCCACGATTTTAAGGAAATTTAAAACATTCCTAGAAATCTTTAAAGTTGCAGCACGGGGGGAGGGCTTTCCTCTGAATTTTCTCACGATATCGTTGGCCGAGCTTTTATCGCTGCAGAATTCTATTTCTAGGCTTCATGGGTGGTCTTTATTCATATTTTATAACCAAAGCCCTTTTAAGTTCTAATTTTGTCCTTTTGGATTCCGGATTCTATCGTTTGAATTGCTAAATATGTCGAGAAACCCCCGCAGTGATCCACTCAGTAGTCTGAGAAGGTTTTCTGTTTACGCTGTCGTGTTTATGAGAATCTGTTAAGTTGACAGTCCTTATTTAGAGAATGAAGAAACTATTCATCTTTATAAAACTGTTATTTGTATAATTTCAATAATAATGTAAAACATCAACAACAATCTGTCCATTTAGAAATCCTGTTAACGTCGGACAGAACTCTGATGTTTAAACATATCTCTCGTTGTGTTAAATTTGAACAAGTGCGAATACTCTTAGATAAATAAAGATCTCATCCTTTTTATTTGCCCAGACAATCAGCTAAAATGAAAGTTCGATTTATTGGTCCGTCCTTTTTAAAGTTAACATTTTTTATTATAAATTAAATGTAAACACAGATATTACTTTTGCGCCAGATTGTCATAATCCTCTGATATGAAGAAAAATGCTTGATCTCACTTTGATGACGCAGTTTTAATGATTATTACACTGAGTATCTCGTGGATCAAATGAGAATATACTCAGCAAAATGAAAAAGAACACCTAAGTTATACTGTTGTCTAAGAGTCTTCTTATATTACTAATTCTGCTGTTACATTAGACGTCAGTTGCTTAGATCATTATTTTTAACACTCCTCTTGATATAAGACAGCCTTGCCGCACATTTGAATGAATTATAAACGTTTTGATACACGGCAGAAAGTTTGAAGCCACTCACTTTATTTATGTTATAAATTAATATATCTTCACTCTTTCAATTGTTCACTTAACTTTTATTTAGCTGGTGCATAACTATATTCAACACTTTCTTATTCTTTTATTTTCTTGTATTTGGTTGATCCAATACTACAAACGTTTACAAGTTTGTTGTTTATCACTGTTTCTTACATAAAAAGGAAGTAACTTCTAGTTCGAAATGTCTTTTAACCAACTCTTAGCTCATGTTGGCGTTTAATTATTAAATTGTTTACTACTTTGTTTCTTTTAATCATAAAACACTTCAGTTTAGTCATAAATATTCATTTTTCACGCATATTCAATTAAGAGTCACAATTGTATATATGTTCGCGTATTTGTTATATATTCACGGAACACATAATAACTCGCAGAAATTATTTTGCAACTGTGGCGTAACGAGTAATTTAGTGGGATGGTAGTTTAGAATTGTTTATTTATGTCTAAATTCAGATATGGGTTTTTACCCGAGGAATTATCAAGTTCTGGTGGGATAATTAATATCAAAAATAGCTGTTAATAAAAAGACTTGAATATTTGCACTGTTTATTTATGTTCAGCTAGAGATGCTAATTATCGTAGTGGTATTATATGTCCTTTATAACTATCTCTTATCCATATTAGTATTATATAAAAATATATCTTTTTTTTGAGATATTACAAATGTTCTCCAAATTGCAGTGCATACTATTGAAAATGCTGACTTTTGGTCAATTTTCGGTCTTTTGCATGCTCCAAATTAAGTTAAAAGTAGCATCGTGTAAACATATAGCAAGAAGCACGAAAGCGATTCAATTAGAAAAGCTTCAATACACGAGATTAGATAAAAAGATCTAGTCTTTGGTGGATAGAAGAACAATTATTCAATATAAACAACAAATAGTTCGAGTTGTATTGATCTATGAGTTCGCTAATATTTAAACAATAAATTTTATCTAACTTTAAAATCAATTATTGTCTATGAGGTAAACTGATAATATTGAATTCTTTAAGCACAATGCTTCGTTATTTATTCCTAACACTGGAATTCTGTAAACTAAAGAATATGTTGTTGCTTTTCAAGCGTCTCTTTATTTCCTTTAAAAAAAGCTTTCAATCTTAATTGTGTTCATTTCACATGAAATGCTGATAACTTTCAAGAACAGTTCTATTTCGTCAGAGTTCATAGAGCTTTACGTAGTTAAGTCATAATCAAGAATATGAGATTCTTTTCAAGAATCCTAAGTTTTGGCTTTTTGTTTTTTTAAAAATTAGAGCAGTTTTTCGGCTTTGACTTGTTCTTTAGTATGCGATATCCCTTCCTGCTCACTTTGGAGAAGCGCTCATCACATGTTCGAAAGCAAGAAAGAGAATTCGGGATTTATAGTATTTTATACATCTGAATATTTTAGACTATTACATTTTATGCAAACAAAAGTGTGCTAAATGTCTCTGTGGATTCAAGGAATATCAATTTTCAACTAATAAATTTTGATTGCAGTTTCAGTTTCTCACTTCCTTCGTAGGTATCTCTTCTTAGTTCAGAGACTTTTTTGCTCTCCCATGGGTCCTAGCGTCATGAATATGTCATTTTCACCACGTGCAGTCTTCAAATTCACTAGAGTTCTACATTTTATGTAAATTGTTTTATTTTAAATTTTCTCATTGTTCATTGAACGCTTATGCTAATTATTCACGGTTCAATTAACTTTATTCGCAACAAAAATGTAAACAAGAAGAGAGCATAAGGGTTATTCGAAAGTTCGTTGAATACACATAAAAACAATATATCTAAAAACTGGTAAAAAACAGGCCCATTTCCGAAATTCCGGTTAGCCAAAAAATTCGCCCAGGCGCGGCAGGCCCTTGAAATTCATAGCCCTGAGTCAGCGGATTGTGTTCACAAGTAATCTATTTTTGTAACCGACAAACTTGTAAGGATAACGAATTTTCAAGTTTAGGTCAATTTAGTTTGTTTGCATTTAACTTATTTTATTTTGTACTTTAATATTAGAAACCCGGAAGAAACGTTTAAATTTCATTTTCAATTCTGATTCGCGTGGTGGAAATTCTCTCGTTTTGTCAACTCCGTTTTTCAATTGGATTTACACCTAATAACAATTCTATGAGAAACTAACTATTGGTAAGAAAATATGTAGAAATGTTCTATATCGACAATATATATTTGAAGTATAAAGAAATAAACATTATCTTAGGAACACCAATTAAGAAATATATTTAAGCATTGGTTGTTATAATCATAACAGAATAGAAAAAGAAAGCCCTTATTGTCAGAAGCAGTTAACTATCTACCGTTCAACCTATATAATATGACTTTCTGTATCTTACTTAATTATAAAACTAACGTATAAAAAATGTTGTCAATTAATTATTTAAACCAAAGAATAGTCGTATTATACTGAACTTTTATAAACTGAATCTTGCAGATTTGCACACTTCTATTTACATAAATGGACTGCAAAATATTAGTTTTTCTGTTTTTTGCACGGTCTTATGAATTTTAGCAAATAAATGCGAAGTTATATAAACTTAACTAGAGGAATTCTATGTATAATAAATAATTATACTATTGATACTCCTACTGCTTCTAAAACATTTCTCAGAACTTTACTTTGATTAGACATATTACATAAGTAATAAGCTGCAATAAGCATTATATTATATATTATATATTATATAGTTGTATATGCCTATGATGAACATGATAACAATTATCCCCCAGGTTGTTAGCTTAATTGTCGGATGCAAATAACAGATTTGGTTATTACCATAGATGCTTAAAATGATCATCACAAACTTTCTTCCACTTTTTGTAGCTACCTAGATACTACTATAAACCGCCTAATCTTTTTTTAATAAGGAAAACTTATGCAACATTTTTCCACATAATTGAAACAATTTTGAGCTGTGATGTGTTAGCTCGCAGTTGTTAAAGTTTTTTTTTAAAATTTAGCATTGGTAGATCCCAAGTTTTCGTGATTACATAGACATACTAATATGAAATACTTTATCAGATCCGTAAAACAGTTTACAATAAGGGATTCATTATCCCAATTAATAAAAACTACTATAAAAGATTAATTAGACATTATTTTAACATGTTTTATAGTTGTTTATAAATATTTAATCTTCATCTCAAATAACCAATTCTTCTATTTAGTTATCATCTATTATTTATGTGTTATTGGTATTGTCTAAAATATCTTTCTATTTCAGGTATGTTCATTGGTTTGTCTACATTTCTAGCCGTTTAGTCTCTACAAAGAATCTAAAAATGGTGTAAGTTACTATTTATATTAAGTTACTATTTATATTAATAGTTTGTTTATAAAAACTAACCTCACTACGAGTATAAACTTTCATATGAAAGACTCATGTTTGAAAATATATTTATTTGCTCTGGTAATAATCTGTCATCAAATAACCAAATATTCAAAATGAATTTTTCAAGTAACTTGGCCTAAAACTGAAGTGGTTTGATTCA
Organism: Phasmarhabditis papillosa; assembly: GCA_034691345.1. NCBI lineage: Eukaryota > Metazoa > Nematoda > Chromadorea > Rhabditida > Rhabditidae > Pellioditis > Pellioditis papillosa. Next base: position 1,467 of record JAQGAV010003657.1, on the reverse strand, counting down.
AAATACTCCTTGCAAGGATCGACAATTTGTAAGCAGGCAAATCTGTGTAGACAACTGGTAGTCTTTACCGGTAGTCTTTATGACCGACGAAACCTAATAAAAGTTTAGTACCTACACCTCCTACATTCTAGATCTCATTGAATTCAAATCGATTTAAATGTTTATTTTATTACTTCCGGCGCGATCATTTTGTAACGCAAACCAGCTGAGAAATCATGTATTTCTATATAATTTAAATAAAAAACTATTTTTGCAAATGTTTCGACTACAAATTACTTCAGTTTACGTTATATTAGGTTTAGTTTTCACTGTGTTAAGGTTCTCACAGGGCTGAGAAAACGAACTCAGCTGAAGGCGTTATCCTTTTGGAACTACATTTCCTTATTTCCTTGTTTATAGTTATTTAAAGACTGATATATTTGCCAGAATTACTTCCTCTGTAATATATTTATATTTCTTGTTAGGTAAAGAAGGTTATCTAAGCTATCTTCAAATAATAACAGTTAACGTATCCTTTGACTTTTATATAGTTTTACTAAGAATTAACTTTACTTTTGTTATAAAATATTCGCTGGAAGTCATTAATTAATAGTTGCATATTTTTACTCTGCAAAGCAATGCTGCGTATTCATCATGCTTGACCTACTTTTAATGTTTATAAAACAAATAAGAGGAATAAATATAACACAATACAGATAAATAACAATCTAAGCTTTATATTAAGTAGTTTTCGAGCTTTTACAGGTCAATTACTTCGTTAGATCTAACCACGTCCCTTTTTTTAATAGCAACATTATGTTTCTAGTTGACATCCAGTTAGAAAATAATATTTTCAAAATACAACTAAATTAATTAAACTTACATTTTACCAAAAAACATAGTAACAGTTTGCACTTTTCTTTTATCAAAATAGACCTTCTTTAAATTCTTATTTAATAAATAAAAACTTTTTTATATCCTTTATATCCTATTATTTCTGCATAAAATGTCATCTTTACATAATTGGCTAAATCGTAGTTGGGTGTCATTCTTTAGCCTTTTAGTTAGTTACGTATATACCTACTGTGATTCACTACTTGTTGTTTAGTATTAGAGCGCGCTTATATCGCTATTAGCATTGGAGCGGATAATCCAATCATTATCAGTTGGCCAATTTTATATAACTACTTAAACCCTATAGTTAGAGGTTTTACTAGAAAATGAAACACTACATTTTGAACTAGATTAACCTTAAATCAAAGCGATTTCTTCAGTTTAAACTCGTTTTTAAAATGTTGCAATAAAAAAGTATAATGGCTTTTGTACATATACGCATTACTTAGAAAACTCGCAAACTTATTTAAAGATGTGAAAACTTACTGCAAATCTACTAAAGTTACAACCCAAATAATTTTGGCACTTATCAAATCTCATACAATTTCGAAGGGCTTTCCGAAAGAATTGTAAGCTTATATCATGAAAATTTCA
>JAQGAV010003656.1:0-11932 GCA_034691345.1 Phasmarhabditis papillosa | reverse complement strand
GGGAGGAATTAGCATCCAACCATGATTCTAGTTTTCGAATGAAAATGCTATTTTTATACACACAAACCAATTCGTTACATGTTACATGTTACAAAAGAATTATAAATATAGTCGGCAGACTCAACACTTGCAAAGGATTACTGTACGAACTGCAATTTAGTAGAGCTGATTAGAGTAATAGTTATAATTTCTAATACCTTCAGCGTCAAGCGATTAGTCCGCCGACTATAACAAATAATAATTTTTCTTGCATTTTGGTTTACTTGAATATAATCAGTGAACTCACAAGAACTCGTCCAGTTATCTCATTAAGAATTTCTAGCATTCGTTGTGGCTGGCATGAAAACCTAGCAAAATGACTGTTTCTCCCGCGAATTTTAGTTGATTTCATGAATTCTGTATCCAGTTCCAGATGAAAACAGAACTTCACAGATTTGGAGATTCTGAAAATGACTTTTGTGTTTCAAAAACCTTGAGATTATATAGACTGAGATTACATAGTCCGTTTCAAATCCTAGACTGCAAGTGCCGTTGTAGTTAACCTGCCGATATAACCGGCTTTATAAGGGAAAGGACAATTTTGCCCAGAGTAAAATTGCACTTTTGAACGGGAAGCCCGTCATCGCGGCACGTTAACTACGAATGGTGCTTGGTTTTGAAACGGACTATAGTATACTTTGTTTTAAAAGTGTAAATAGTTATAAAATTCTAGTATTTCCTCTGGGATTTCAAACGCGGACCTTCCTACAAACATTTTTCAGTTTTGAAAACGGCTCAAATGCTACCTCTCAAAGAGATTAATCAAAAGTGAAAATATTTTTTTATCACTGGTTCCCAAAGCTAGGATTAGCGGTGACGGGCAATCATTATAGTGTTATTTTCTTATTCTATTCACTCACTCGAACTTATCAACCATAATTCTTTGTCTCAGTTCATAACGTTTAGCTAACGTATCCACATAGAAACTCTTCTTTCTTAATCGAACAAGTTCTTTAGGTTCAATATACTTCAGTATACTTGTAAACATTTCCACTGGTAATGTTGAGAGGTCCATATTTTGAGACAAACTAAAACAAAAATGAAACTTTAGAACGGTTTACTAGCAATATAAAAAGTTGGTTTGAAATTTACATAAAACTTAACTTATATTTGAGAAATGAACTATTAATAGGAACCAGGAATGCTTGCCTTATCATGTTGCAGCCAAAAACTATCGATTTTCAAAGTTTGCTGGGCAACATTCAGTGTTTGCTTGGAAATGACTCATTAATCGAAACTATAGCAAGTTGCTAAACTTTATGGAACCTACTATAGTCGGATGGATTTAAAACGAATAACGGAGTGTAGAAAATTATTTACAAGACAAGCGCAATTGCGTACAAGCAGTTTTGGCTTCAAAATTATTTTCTACACTCCATTATTCGTTTTGAATCCGTCTATATCAATAAAACCTAGAATTTAAATAAGATTATTGTAGCCAGTAAAATAAAACTATCCTTAGGTATCATTAAACTATTAGTGATGTAAGCTTTATCCACAATTTTTATAGTTAGCAAGATGAAATCTGAATCTGTAAGTATGACAATAAGAGTAAAACCTAGCAGGCATCTTAAGAAATGATCCAACTATTGATATCGGAACAAATTACTTGTTTTAAACACTTTTATGCTTCTCATCGTGTTACTTCCCCTAAGCTAATAAAAATTTATTAGCACTGGCCAACCTATTTTTTATGCAATATTAATGTTCATTTCAATGACCAGTCCTGATAATATTATGGTTTTTATTCTTCATTTTCTAAAGTTGCCTTAAGTCTGGCTTCGGCTCTTTTTCTTATTCGTTCTAGTCTTCTCTTCATTCGATCTTCAGGTGTAATTAGGTTCGGATTCTTTCTTCTGATTTCTTCCAGAGTGAATACTCGCCTACAGCGGAGTATTTTATAATTTCTGAGTAAATATGCAGTAAGAACAGCAACAGCCGATATAACTGAAGTCATTATAAAGCCGAGAAGAATCTTTTGTAGCACTGAAATTATGGTGTTCGTGGGATTACGACATTGTTATAGTCAACGGCGAAAGTAATAATGAATAATGGGGTGTCAGATGCGTTTTTTTTTGGATTTATAACACCGCACCTGCCGGCAAATTCCACGCGCTTACTTGCAAAGTATAATATTGAATGGAGAGTATCCGCCAGATGCTGGCTCGGTGCTCGCAAAGGGGGCTCAGAAGAGAGTTGCATTTTTTACAGTCCATTATTACTTTCGGTACTGACTATAGCATAGTTTGATGTATCAAGACCTAGGTTTCCAGCACAGTATTGTGGAGAGCAGCGGTATTCAATAAAAATGAATGCAAATCGGTGGATTTTAAGCGTTTCTATTAAAAGTACCGTAGTTTTAGTCTAACACCGGCTCTTTCCAGGATTCTGCAGTGAATATGACAAAATACAAATTTTAGGAATAGTTATTTTTTCTGATCATTGTTAAGATATAATAATTTATTTATAAAGAACGTAACTCTAAAGCCTAAACACAAGTTAAAGAAGTAAATCTCCGTCGGAGAGTTTCATGCGTTTCTTCAGTTTCTCAATAATTTTCTTTCAGTTAACGATAGTTGGAGAAGATTCATAAGTTTCAAAAGCCATCTACCAACCTGGTGGCAATAGGGTTGATTCGTCCATCATAGATGGGTGAATTAATCTTTGCTGATAGAATCCAATACGAATACAGATATAAATATAAAGTGATAAATATATAATGATATATAAATGCGTACTTGGTTCAGCTTGAGAGCGGAATTATATATTTGTAGTGTTAAACCCCGCAAGCTAACTACAAATTCACTTCAAAGTCACAAGACACTGAGTTAAGCCAAATAAATGAATTACAATACTTCATAGAAAACAAAATATTCGAGGAATTCTTTGAATTTAAATAAATATTAAGGTTTTTCCAATTGGTTTTTCTCCCGAATCACTCGTATAACAATAATATTAGATTTTGTTAAGCCAGGGTTTCGTTCATTCATTCCGGAATCGTCTGAGCAAAGACGGCTCCTTTCTAACCTTCAGACTTCAATTCAATGGATAAGTAAGCGGTTGTGTTCCTACCACTTCTACATCTACGGTGTCTTGACGATTGGTCAAGATGACACATCTGTATGCGCCTCCGCGTCAGCTGACCGCACAGTATATAAACTAGCGGAAGCTGGTAGGGAAGACTGCAAAGTCATAGGCAATACATACTTGGCAAGTATAAAGACGAATAGGTTGAATAAGCTTAGAGCTATGCACGGCGCGTTAACTAACTAAGCGAACTTCTTTCCTTTCCTTCTAATAGATGTTGTATACTTATATTATGTATGGTTGTTGATATTAAATGTAGGAAATAAACTGATAAGCGGAGTCGTATACTATATAATTAGGAGTAATCAGGACATTAAACCTTATAGAGAATTGGGTTTAAACATTGTACATCGGCCAGGAATCGAACCCGGGCCGCCAGCGTGGCAGGCCAGCTTATTCCACTGAACCACCGATGCTTTTTTCTGGCTTTTCAGAGTCTAACCCACAGCCTCCGATCCCTAGAATCTTTAGTAAAAATGATCCGGCATGTGATATTTTACATCTTTTACATATTTTGATATTTTACTTATTGTATAATTTATTCTATTTGGTATGTTATTGATTGCTTTCCTTGGTGCTCCAAACAATTATCTACATGCAGCAATCAGCAATCAAGTAGTTCCAACATTTTATATTCGTCATTTAGAAAAAAATTTAATAAATTGAAATAACCATATTCGGCAAACATTATTCTTCTTCTTCTTCGCTTTCCATATAAAATTCTAACGTATTGACGGTTAATGTATCTGGCAGCTCTATCTAAATTAATTCTTGTTAAATAGGTTCAAACTCTTCAAAAACTAAAGTTATCTTAGTTTTTCTGAATATGGGGAAGTTTTATTTTATATTCTTCTTGTGAATATCAACTTCAAAAGTGTCTAGGGTTATTCTTAACCGAACTTCTCTATTACTATAGTCCGTTTCAAAACGTATCGCGTAAAGCTGCGGTACCGCATCTTAGCAAATTGTTGCGCAGTGTTGCAACATTTTGTTATCGAAAACTTGAAATAAACAATGTCGACGCCAGTATTTATTTATTACGGATTTGACCAAATCCCGTTTTCAGCCCGTATTCAGCCCAACGCCCGAAAGCCCGTTTGGCCAAACCCCGATTGAGCCCGAAGCCCGGGCTCAACCAAAACGGGCGCAAACGCCCAACTCTAGTCTGTCTCTGTAAACACAAAGCTTACCTGGAAACAACACATCGACAATTCATTATGACGTTCATAAATTATTCCAAGTTCTTTAAGGAATTCATCCATTTCTTCGATTTCTTCGTTTTGAGCAAGGAGAACGCCAAGATTATAGTACATATAGTTTATTCCGGAGTTTATCACTTTCTAAAATAGTTATTCTTATAAAAATAATTATTAATCAATTTACCAACAAGAATGCCTTGAATACCGGTATAGTAAAGTTATTCTTGTAGTCAATTAAGTTGAGTGTCTTAGGCAGTTTGTCCATCCATTTGTGTAAGAACTCGTCTCCAATATTATGAGGTAACCTTTCCCTGCAGACTTTCAACGTACTAATGCAGTAGTTTTCTTAGAATTCGTAAACATAGTGTGCCCAGACGTAAGAAACTTCGAGCTTATAAACTAGAAGTCGGTCGTCCGAATCTTCAAAAAACCGAAATCTCATCCGCACTTATGTGCATGTATCCAGAATAGTAACTTGTCTTGTTGTACTTGTCTGATTGCACTAGGGTACCTATTCTGCACTCCGAGTACACTGTCGGACCATATTTTACCCTTGACTATGGCAGTACAGCAGTGCCCGTAGTACGAACCTGCCTGGGTGGGTGCCCGGACAGTTTTTAGCTTGCCCGGGCAACAATTCTCAACTGTTCGAGGGGATAAAAACTGCCAGGTCACCCACCCGGGCAGGTTCGTACTACGGGCACAGGGTACCCCTTTTCTCTCGTCAAAACAGGCACTTGTCTTTGTCATGATGGTCCGCTTCCTAACCTTGTTTCGTTCATATTTTTTTTCTCCAAATATCTGTGATCTTGTTTTTCCGCAAAAAGAAACACTATATTTTTATTGTTTTACATGTGCATAGAATTCGAGCTATACCATACCTTTTCTGGTTCAACAACTTCGTAACCTCCATTAAGATGTATAGAAATGTGTTTTAGGTTTGGTAGTTTAGAAATAAACCGAAAGTGCTCGGGGGCGATGTCGAAATAGCACTGATTGAAGTCGATGCTTTTTATTTTCCTGTAAATTTTTCAGTTTAAGAAACTTTAGTGTATTGTCATCTAATAATAATTATGTACCAAACCAATAAAATAATCTAAAATGAGTCTATTCGAGATTAGACTGCAACTTGGATTTCCGGGGTTTTCCAAATAAAGTCCTAGAACTTGGTATCACTCATTCGATATTGTTAGATTTTATATTTAAAGTCAAAAACTCCAGTTTAGAAAAAATCTTACCTAAAAGGGTCTATATTATTGCATAGAAATGTATCAAAATCGCTGTCATATGTTCGACCACTCAGAACGAGCGAATTGGTGCATTTGACCTGCAAATAATAAATAAATTTAAAAGTGAATAGGCTTAAATAAAATGTTTGAGAATTTCACTGACCATGAGAAAAAATATATTCTGTATCAGGGGAGCTGTTTCCACTAACCTGGAGGAACCTGTGTTAGATTGGATTCATTTTTTAGAAAAGGGCCTATTGAACAAATTTTTCAATAATTTATAATACACGGCTGCTTGCCTGGATACTTGCTGGAAACCAAGCTCATAACATAGATTAAACTTCTTTATTTATAGGTATGAAGCTAACCTTTTTTAAGAATTGCTCCGTATCCTGGTACATACTGGTATTATTAGGTACTCGAACACAGAATTTCCTCTCTTTCATTACAGAATGTCTTTCTAACACTTTAACACATAGTGTTCTGCCCTCCCAGGCACACAAGCTGAAAGTAGGTAAGGTAAAACAACTAGATATCGGAGAAAAGTGCAGTTTGGGCGCACGTCTTGTCTTCGGGCTTCATCAGGTCGCCCGTTCCGGTGGATGAAGGAAAATGTACACGTCACAAATTTTGTGGTCAATGAAATTGACAAGTTATCAGTAATTGAATGTACATTAAAAGCTTGTTTAAAGTCGTTTCTGGGCCGTATTAACTATAAAAATGTTCGCTGTGGGTCACATCCACTCTCATCCAAGTTGCGACCAGCCGAGTTTGAATGGCCGGGCCTTTGAAAAAGTAGGCACATAGTCTATAACAAACAAAAGACCTCAGAGCGCAGTGGTATAAAACGGCCTCTGCAATTTCGTGTTTGTCTTTTTCGGGATATGATACAACGAAAAATTGCGCATCGAACCACGTAATGAAAGTTTATTTTTGTCACAGAAATCGCGATTTTTGAAACCATAAAGAATACCGCTTAATGCAGTAATTTTTTGTTATGGACTATATGAAAACTTGTTTTCTGATCTGGATAAAGAGTGCCTTGTAGGTAGTTACAAGGTCGTCCATGCCAATCAAAACAATACTATATGAAGGGGGGGGGGGCTATAGGGAATCAATTAGGAGTCCGAAAACCGTTTTTTATTCAAAATTTGAAAAATCTCCAATCTCTATTTAACTGAATACAAGTAACTCAAAATAAGTAGTTATGGTTTAGTGGTTCAGCCTACTGGAAAACTTGTAATCCTAGTTCAAACCTTATTTCAAATTTAGTTTCACAAAGCCACAATCCGGGACTACACGGGGAGCGGTGGCAAAAACTAAAAAACGGATTTTGTACTCCTGATTGAACCCCTTCAGCCCTCGTATAGTTTTGTCTTTAATGGCCGGGACGACTTCACGACCTTCTTTTTTCAGATATTTTTTGAAACACTATTTCTCTTTAGTATATATTACTCACTCGTTGATTTCGTGTAGAGAAACTCGATTCAGCTTGAACTTTATGCTGACTTTATTCAATCTATTTTTCATACGGCGGCACTTAACAATAGTCTCAAAATCACAGTACTTCATGACGCTAGCGCACATTTCATTAGGTAGACTAAGGAAATCCATTTCTGAATTATAAAATAGCTAATTTTATTAATTACTTATGAATAACTTTATTAAAACAATTAAATAACAAGCTAGACATTTAATAAATTTTGGATTTAGATAACAGCTTATAACTTTTTGCTATAAAGTTGAAGAAACTATAGTTTACAACAGAGCTGTTTATCCGGCCCGGCCCGGCCAGAAATTTTCGGAGGTCAGGCCGGGCCGGATATGTCTGTAGTATCCTTGAAAGAGGCGATGCTGTATAAAAGTGAGGGTATTTCCGAAGAAAAGGGTCACATCATAGTCAATCTATATTAATCTAACCCCTCTTTTCTCTAAAATGATACGGTGAAAATCTAACTTTAGATAGAGAATATAATTCTATTTCTTCAAATAAATTGTATATGCATTAAGATGTACATAAAATGGAAATATTAAAAGGGTATTATTCATCACGAGCAATTTATTAAATGACATTATTTATATCTGACCTTACTTTGAGTGAGTAGACCCCAACTGGAGACAAGGTCAACTGGAAACAAGGTCAACTGGAGACAAGAATATGATTACTCCTATTGATTGGGTTGATTCTTTGTAAAATATCTTATATCTTGTATTTGTCCACAAGATTATTGCGTATTTATAGGATTTTTACCACCGCACCTGCAGGCAAATTACACGCGCATACTTGCAAAGCACAATATTGAACGGATAGTAGCCGCCAGATACTGGCGCGGTGCTCGCAAAAGGGGCTCAGACGAGAGTTGAATTCTTTACACTGCATCATTACTCTTGGCGCTTTCTACAATAACAAGTTCTATAAAACGTTTATTGAGCATATTATTTAAAACAATCCTAAAAAAGCATTTAGTATCACAATAAAGCAAGTAACCGTAAGAGAGAATCGCGATACTGAGCTGGTAATCTGGAACGATAGAGATAACATTAAATTCACAACGAATTATTTTTTGTTTCTTTTACAAAAGTTAAGTGAAATATTGTATTTGACAAGAGTCCAGCGTAGCATCCTGAGAAGAAGCGATGCGATTTAAAACTTAATTAAAAATATATGATGTTTAGATAAACTGAGCTGGAAGCCTAGCTCTCGTTAAATTCCCTAGTAGGTACAGTCTGAGTCGAAAGTAATAATGGAGTGTTAAAAAAGACTTTCATTAATATTAGCAATGAAAGTATTCGAAAAACTAAAATATACGCAAATTTGCTCCAAAATACGCAAGTAACACGGCGTTATTACTCTTGAATCAGGCTATATAGTCTGTTTCGAAACCTAGACTACGTTGCGCCGGCCTCATACGATACGCGGTGTTGTAAATTTTGCCTTCAAACGTTCTCTCGCCCGAAGAGAGGGAAGGCATTTTCCAGCAATTAGTTTATAACTCACATCTTTGCAGAATGGCTGCGCGGTGGCGTATTTCTCGTATTTTTCAATGAACGGAGTAAATTCACACAGTTCTGCGTCCTTACAAACGGAAACGTGAGGGGTTAGTGAGATGAAACTGGCATTGCCGAGACCTCGGTAAAGAATCTGAAAGAACACAAATGGATTTGTCTAGTTTTGCACTGAAAAAATGCGTGGTTCTCAAAATTGCCGGGCCGGGCCGACCATATTTTTGAGAATTATCAATTTTTTCGACAAAATTTGAAAATATATCATACTATAGTTACGAAAAAAAATATTGGATGGTCGGCCCACCGGCCTGAATCGGCCAGGCCCGTTTGAGAACACCGGTTGTACTGAAATTGCTGAAACTAAAAATTACTTGATTTGCAGATAATTTATCCTGTTTATTTAGTTTGATTCGGTAGATAATAAACAATCTATCTGTTCTATTCCATTGCTTCAGATCATTTGTTTTCCAATTTTCCAAACACTACTTGTTTCCAAACAACTTGGTTACAATTTCGGTTTACCAATTTAATTACTAATCAAACTGTGGAGTCTATCTTGGCAAAATAAATTTCGAGTGTCAGAATTTTCGAACCGCTTCTTTTGAGCAGCTTATAGTTCAATTGCGTTAAGAAGATCATTAAAGCTAGTAAACATGTTTTCTTTAAAAGACGATTATTAAACTTATTTTACCTTCACAAAATAGTTTCCATTGTCTTTCCAAAGTTCCATAAGAATACACGAAGTGTATTGAGGCAGACTATCGTTACCTAACGCTGCTTGCAGAAGATCCAATGATTCCAGGAACGTCATGATCATGAGGTCGTGCTGAAAATATTTTAAATAAATTATTGATTATACTTTTCTTATTTAAATGCATAATGATCAATTTACACAGTTTCGTGAATAAATGCAAAGTATATGCAGGTTTCCAGTAGCCAGTGGCCTAGTATAGAAATGTCCGGTTGGGTGCCCGGTCAGTTTTTAGCCTGCCCGGGAAACAATTCTCAACTGTTCGGGCAGCCAAAAACCACCCCGGCACCAACCCGCACGTTTCAGTACTATGGCCACAGGGCAACTCAAAACTTTCCAACATTCAAACGGAACTGACGAGAGTATCGACGATACCGTATCGTCCTAACTCGACCCATCCTTTTCAAAATCAACCGATGTAGCTCGATAGGGAACGAGTTCGAACATTCCATTGTAAGCTTATGCATGGGAAACTGCGAATCGATGTGAACTCACACTAGAATATGCATAGAACTTTCTGGTTTGCGAGCATGATTGGTTCCTTGAACTACAATCGATAGCATTCTTAAAGTTTTCAAAGACATTATGAAGCAGGAAACCACTTCTAGCAGTCATCCAGTTGTCGTGGCGGAAAGGACCGGTGCCGGTAGCAAACGAAAGTGCCTAAAAGTGTGCATAAAAAGACAAAACGTTGTTAGAACGAATGGGACAAAATTACTTTTTTATTCGATTATTAATTATCATGTTGTTGGACAACTGAGACGTAACATTTGGGAAAATCATTTTACAGCAAGATGGAAAGTTGTTCTTCTTGTGTTTTTCGAAAATAAAATAAATAATACTAGTCTTCCTGATTACTACACTAACTTTAAACAAAATATCTTCTGCCTCAGCTTCAGCCGAAGCGTTGAACCAAGCGGGCACAGCTAGACCTTGTTTTCTCTGAAATCGTGAAATAATTCTAACTTAATGATTGTTTTAGATATACACAACAATTATAGTAAACTATAGTCCATCTCAAAACCTAGGTTTCCTGCGGGCCCCGCAGTGCGGGGTATCACGAGCTGGGCGCAGTGTTCTATAAAAAGTGTTTAATACCGCGCCACACTCCTGATACCGCCCTGGAAACCCAGGTCTTGAGGACTATATACATATTATAGTTACGGTAATTAATTAAGAGTTTGAGAAAAAACATATTCTAAATACTATAAACTGATTAATTTACCTCGATAACCAGTTGTTCAATAATCTCTGCTCTTTCAGAAACATTGAAGTAGACGCTCTTAGCGCACAATTCGTTCGATTTTGAGTTGATTGCATCACTCTAAAAATAAAGTATTCTTTCAGCGTGTTGAGTCGATTGAGTCGATTGAGTTTGAATAAAATGTTTTTAGTGCTTCGGGTTTATCTAAAATGCTGTAATATAACCTACTAAATTTCCAAGGCTCCGGTTCAATCCCAGTTCTTTTGCCATTTCCTGGTAAAGGGGCTCGCAAGTTTGGATGTAGCAAAGCTAAATTATTAGCATCACTAATCATAACTAAACATGTTTGAAAGTTCTTCTTCAAATAAACTTGACAAACTACAACTATCCCATAAATAGTATTACAATGTTTTTTTTCTATTTGCTAAAGTCTCAAAATTTGGAAACCAACAAAGTCATCATCCTTGTACTGTGTAGCAACGGGTACAAATATAGTCTTATTATTCTGCTTGAACATTGCCGAACCAACTGCTGAAGCGGTCATCAAACAACGTTCAGAAGCACTACTGGAGAAAAGAATCTGAAAATACGGTAGACTTTACATAAAATAAATAGTCTAGTTTTCTTCTGGACACAACCATAAGATTTCTTGCAAGAGTTTTCTAATTGTTGGTTTATCGTTTAGCCGCATTTCAGCTGACACGAGTCTATTATGATAGCGTGGCATTCTATAGTTTAAAGTTATATGATATCCCTGGATACAAAGAACACTACAAACCACAAGATACAAACATTCTTTGATTCTGCTTTCGAACTATCATATAACAAAAAGTTCATTCACATGCCAGATTCGCTGTTTTTGCGCGACAATTTGTGATTTTCACAAGAGCCACTGGGATTAGACCTTACCAAGTCTGGCGAACAGGGGTGACAACGGGCCGGCCCCTTTTAAAATGTTGGATCCAGACACAGTCCGGCGCGATAATTCTCACCCATTCTATGGGATTAACTACAAGATGTAGTAGGGATCTCACCTCATTTGGCTTCATTCTTTTATCTAGTAAACCACTGTCTACCAGTCGGTATTTCAATGCTTCTCCCAGCTTCTCGGCTTGCGCGATACCCTCCTGAAATAATGAAGATAAATCTCGATAGTTTTTGAATTTGAACAAAAATAGGTTATTGGATGATTGATGCAATATTCTTTATCACGTAATATATACTTTACTAAGCGGTATAAGCGCGGTATCATGAAAATTTTCTAATGACAATTACTTCTTCAAAAATTTCCTTAAATTTGGGTACATTCTTTTTCTTGACCTTCCGCGGCTTTTATTGCCAACTCACACTAGAATATGCATAGAACTTTCTGGTTTGCGAGCATGATTGGTTCCTTGAACTACAATCGATAGCATTC
>JAQGAV010003655.1:0-11937 GCA_034691345.1 Phasmarhabditis papillosa | reverse complement strand
TGCGCAGGGGCCATGCTAATCTTCTCTGTATTGTTCCAATTTTAGTATATGTTCGGAATGAACAAGTAGTATTTAGCAGTACTTGCTTATATAAGCACCCAATCAGCTGCAGCGTACTTGTGATGGATATTGTCACTAGATTAGAGAGGGTGCAATCTAGAAGAGACGCAGATATGCAGTCGTAAAATTTGCTAGTTTTCGTTCGTGAATAGACTATTTTGAGCTAGAAGCTAGCAAACACTTTCCGTTCTCCAGTTGTGCCCTACTCGCGAATAGACTATTTTGAAATTCAACATATTTGTTTTACAACCAACAACCCGAAATGTAAGCTTGTTAGTGTGGTTAGGCATTTTCAACTGAGCTTTCCATTTACAAAGTTATAAAGGATACTTTTCCTATATTCATTGCTCGTCAAGGTCCACCGATTCGGGCTCGGTACTGCGCTTTCCGTTCACTTTTTGGGCAGTTTCTGAATTTAAAATATTCGATTAATTAAGCTTAAATTTTAGTATCAGATTTGTTTCCCTGAACAGAAAAGAAAATGGTTTCTTCTACTTCATAAACTACGTTTAAGTTTGACAGAATGCTCTCTGGCATGGACATCGAACGGCCAGGATGTTACAGTAAACTACCACCTAACTCATTAGGCTAGAGTAAGGAACTGAGATTAATGGGATGTGTTACGAAAGCTCTGCATATAGGTGAGCTGAAAAAAACTTTCTGGAGACTTTCGAGAATGTGGGAAGGAGTCTCCCAGAGGCATTGAACATCATTTCTGGAGCACAATCGTGCAAACCAAAATTCAAAAAACATTTTCTTAGTTTTAAAAAATATTTCCGAGGTTTCGACACTCTTGCACATTTTTCAACTTTGAGACTTATAAGGAAATTTTCTAATGTTCAATGCATTTTTCGAATGTCAATATAGATTATAGTTTTTGCACACCTCAGATGGCCTATGGTGTAACCAATGGTACCGAAGCTCGACTCGTTTGCTAACAATGTAACATAAAACTATAGCATGTTGAGACTTAAAGCTATAAAACAACGCAAAACCTTGTCTTTATTGAAATTCTCTAACTACAATGGCGAGCTCACGCGTTTATTTTATTACATTACACATTATTTAAACACACCAAAATGCTATGAAATCTATATCACCATCAGTTTTATATTTTTATTCTTTATATTTCTCTTTTTCTCAGTCCTTCACGGGGTGTCATGTACATATTTGTAAACTGCCACCGTTGCCTTTTTCACAAAACGAACACTGTATTTGTTTTTGTACGATAAAACAATGCATAACTTAGAGAACAGAAGTTTGGGTTACTATAGATAGTTTACACCCAAACTAACTGAAAACCACACAACTATGTTGAGGAAACTAGTTCTTTTTATATCTATAGGTAAATTATACAATTCCATCATGTCTTATTGCAGTTCGTTTCTGATTTCTGAGAGAGCGCAGAGACGCCATGCAAGCTGCTGCTGATCCAGAGGAGGTTGTTGCGGAGCCCGCTGTGCATGCTGCCGGAAATGAAGTGCTGATTAGACTGATAGAGAATGAAGAAGGAGATGTAAGACATACATCTTGTCCAAATGTAGTTGTTAATTTACAGATAGAAATAACATTGCACCAGCTAACTGATCAAGAGATTATTGACATGCTGCCCGGTAAAACTCCCGTTCGAGATGTAAGTATTAATTGAAAGTGGTTTTTGAAACACAGGATTGAGTAGACTAGAAACGGAATTAGCGAAACTAGTAGTAGTTAGTTAGAAATGAATTTTACTAAGGTAATTTGAAATTTACGGGATTGTTCCTACTAGCTGATAAGAATACATACATACTCATTTCCAGATTATTGATAAATCTCACAAGCTCATCTACAGCCAAGTTAATGTACATGTTACCCCACCACAGCAAAAAAGAGTCTCTATAAAATGGTCAATGATGAGGTTTGTCCTAGGAATACGCATCAGCATGTTTTTTCTTATTACAGGCAAACATATGTACAGTGGATGATTGTGTCTACAAGTTTCCTGATGTACATTGTGGAGATAAGATGTCTTACATGGTAGCGGCAGGATTCTGCATGATCTGTTGGGGAAACCATGAGGGAGACATCACAATTAATGCTATTAGAAACGAAGATGGGAAGGGCATATACGTGTGCATGCAAGGCAGACTATTAGGAGCTAGGTTAGTGTTTCCTTTTTACACACGCGATGTGCTCTATTGCATTGGGAAACGTCAAATTCTCACCCAACTCTTTGCAAAAAATGGCTTCTTATTAAGACGTAATCAAAACCAACAAATTTGGTTTATCATAGTATTTTCTAGAATTCTGTGAAAAACATATATTTAATAAGATCTAATAGCCTATATTTAACATATATTGGGGCAAGGTCTTGTATCATTTTTATTTAACATGATGAAATAATACATAATTTTTAGAGAAACAAGTTGGCAGCAACACCGACAACCCTCTTCAAAAGTTTACAGACATATGGAAGATAAACATCCAGGTGTCCCTGTTGAAGGAAACTTCCGCTACATACCTCTCTATCAAGGGGCTGCTTATAGCGATATGAGAGACTACTTTAAAGGATTTCTTTTGGCAGGAATCAATCGAATGCCCAAGCTAAATAAGGTCTAAACGTCTTTGGTTCCTATAGTTGGCGGACGTATCGCTTGCAGTTAGTCTAATAAATTAATAAATTATAATTAGAGCATAGATTTGATTTAATTGCAATAATAACCTCTAAATTTGCAGCAAGCGATTAGTCCGCTGACTATAGTTGTGCAATACGTAAGACTACTTTTAAGATGATTTTTGGCATATTTCTATTGATAATGTAATGTGTTTTAAATAAAGTTGTTGTATTTTCTTGCTTTTTCTCTTTTGCGAAAATTCTCGTCTTTTTTATTCTCATTCTCCTATAAGGTTATGGAAAAATTTAAGGTGATGTTGTGTGAGCGGTCAACTTGTTTTGGGAGATGATGAGCCTTGCTTGGTAATTCATCCACATAAACCTCCGCGTACATTATAAGTTTACATTATCAGAAACAGACTACGAGATGAAGCAACGAGTCAGGCCCGACCCGGTACATTTGGGCTAAATTTGATTCAAATCGCGGTCCGGTCCGGTGTTCCCATTATTCCTTCCTCAAAGTACGGGCCCACTTTCAATCGGACAAAAACGGCCAACTCTAGTGAACGCTGTTCCACGATATACTGCTATTATTGCTCCTATCCCTAAATAACAGTTTAAGGTACTTTTTTGAGATTTTGCAATACTGGCTCATAATATATTGAATTTTGCAAGAAAATATTGGAATTGCACATACCAGTTGACTAGTTCTAAATAAGCTATCAATGACCACATAGCTACGGGTAATAGTAGATTTAGTCTATAACAAACGGGCCGCAGATCGCGGTGGTATTCGTAGACTTCCGTAATTGCGTATTTGTCTTTTTCTGGATATGATACAAATAAAACTAGTACAATAATATTTTTCTGACAACAAACAAAAAATTGCGCTTTGAACCATATAATGGAAGTTTAATTTTGCTACAGAACGAGCGATTTTACAAACCTTACAAAACAACGCGCACTGCAGTCTTCTTTTTGTTATGGACTATAATATATTGTTCTTGGTATTAAACACTATTTTTCGAACTTTTAAAAAGTTTTTCGGAGAATATAGGAAAATATCGACCTCTAAATTTATCAATGAATCATTTTAAACGGGTGTCAGACCCATTTTGCAGAAACTGTTCAAAATCTCTTTTTTAGAGTCAATCATTTATCTCTTAGTAGTGTCCTACATTGGTTCTTGTGGTCCCAATAATAAAGAATTCGACCCCCAGAGTCTGTTTTTAATTATTTGGACGAGTCTTTCTTCTGAGAAAGTTTATGGCGGCAACCATTACATGGCAGTTCAGGTTGCCAAGTTGCATATACATAGCTACTGAAATATAAAATTCATTTTGAATTAGCTATTAGCAAACAGATAGGTATTAGACAAGTGGAAGAGTGTTTATAGTAATGAGTTATGAATATTGTTGGATCAGGAATAAAAATAATAATAATAATATTTTAATTTCCCAAAGTATAATTATATATCAAAATAGATCACAATATAATTTTCCAAAGATAATACTTATACTTTCGGGGAGGAATGAGGCCATAAACCAGATCATTAGGAAGCTGGTTCCAAATGGTGCTGCTGTGTAGTCTAAAAATCTCTGTAAAGGTGACACACTTTTATGTTTCTTTGGTTGCATATTACACGCCTAGTCCTCTTATCTTACCTTTCTAATCTGTTAAACTGTTAAACCGGGTGTTAAACTACTTAACTTGACTGCTCCGGTCGCCTTATTCAGTCTTTGGGCCAGCTTCTAACTGATTTCACAGTCCCACTCACAACCAGTAAAAAGAATATTTCCTATTTACGTAGCAATCACAGTTACAGCACATCAAATCTTGTTTTTAACCTAATGTTATATCTTAATTTTTTATATAACATAATTTTGAACAGCCAAATTTGCAGAATACTTAACAAGCATGGACAATCAAAGCAATATGCCGGGACCAAGAAATGTAAGTAAATTATTCATTTAACAACATAAAACCAGCTTGATGGAGTTGAAGATAATGAAAGGGATGAGGTTACTACTGTACACAAAGAAACTATACCATCGTAATACTTTAGCTTGCGGAAGAGATGGGTCGGATAAATCTCAGTAGCGACAATCAAGACATACAAGATCGTCTTGATGCTCAGGACGCTCCATTGAACCGGCAGGAAGAGCAAGTTCATATTCTTGCTGAAAATCCTCCAGTAGATGATCTTGTTGCTCAAGAGTTTCCAGTTGATGATCATAGAGTCCATGTTTTGATAGAACGTGATGCAGCAGAAGATGTGAGAATTTACAGAAGAAAGTTAAAATAGTTCTTTAACTTTGATCGGTGGTCTTGATGATAGATTAGCGATTAATTTCGATAACTTTAGGAGAATACCACCGCCCCTTTTGGACAAAATTTCTCAAAGTAAAATAACAATGTTTCGATATAAACTAATGCATAGAATTATTACAGCTGGTGACGGAGGAGGAACAAGTGGCATCTGACCAAGAAATAAGTGATCTTCTTCATGATGATATGCCAGTTGACGATGTAAGACCATTTAAAAATTTCGAAAATGAATTTGAAATACCGAAACTGTTTCTCAAGTCTCTTTATGTTTCAGACCCCAGTATACTACATAAAATGAACCGAGTTTTATCTATTATATGATTATA
Organism: Phasmarhabditis papillosa; assembly: GCA_034691345.1. Lineage (NCBI taxonomy): Eukaryota > Metazoa > Nematoda > Chromadorea > Rhabditida > Rhabditidae > Pellioditis > Pellioditis papillosa. The sequence continues at coordinate 6,630 of JAQGAV010003655.1, read as the reverse complement.
TTCTGAAACGTCAGAATTCTGAACTAAATAAAGTAAGGAAACATACATTTGCTGACAATGAGTAGTAATGTTAGCTGTTATAAACGCAGTTAAATTCTACTCTCACATAATTCATCCTTTTAAGATTATTCTACTTTCGTACAAGATGATGCACTGCAAGGTTACTGTACTCAATAATGGAATCCACCAAACGGAAAAGCTCTACCGAACAATAAGAAAGAATGAGGTATTTTTGTGAATAGAAAAAATAATGGGCAGAAAGTCAATTTGGGAAAGGGAATTTGAGAGTCGTAGAGCTCGAAATGTGGAGCTAAGCTACAGTTCAAAATATTAAATCGGGGGCAGCCTTATGAATTGACATCCCCGACCATAACTCAAAGATTGCAGAACCAAAATGAGCAATGTAACGACGGCCGTTGTATCTACAAGTTTCCGCATGTGAGATGTCCACATAGAAAGAAGAACATAGTTGCCGTCGGTTTCTGTATGATCTGTTGGAAAGACATTATCGAGAAGAAGGAAGAGAACGAGGAAGAAGAAAATGAGGCAAACAAGGAGGAAGAGACGACGGAGAAAAAAGAGGAGAAATACAAATTGACGTTGTCAGACATTAAAGAAATGGAAGGAAAAGGGATATGTGTAGTAGAACAAGGCGACGGAAAGTAAGTTGAATATATATAATTATTATTTTGTTATAAGTTGGGTAACGCCAAGAATATTTGCATGCACATTTTGACTGGCATCGCTATATGTCCCAATAATATTGTATTATAATAAACATCATATATACTTTCTAACAATTAGTTGTTTCATTTTAAACTTTATTACATTATTTTCAGAAAAACAAATTGGCCAAATCACAGAAAACCAACTTCATCTATTTACAAGCATATACAGTCCCCTCAAAACGAAGGAGGACATGGCGTGAAAGTAAAAGGCAATATTCGCTTCATAGCTATCTACCAGGGCTATGCCTACCTACAACTTAGAGACATTTTCGCGAAAATATTCAAAGCCAAAATTACTGAAGCTGGACGAGCTGCTCAAAGAAGACGCAGACGGAGTCATTAGATTATTTGACTAAGTCTTTACTTTCCAAATTTCAATTTTTGTCAAAGTATATTTATACTTGTTTGTTAAATGCTGTTTTGTTGCAAATAAATTTTCTATGTTATGTTTTGCTATATTTAGGAGAACCAACCAGTTTGGCTTTGACGAATCCAACAGGCTTATTTTAAATTAAACTTCTACACTAAACTAAAGCTACTTCTCCTGTTTTCTAACTATAAATCGCGGTAGTTTTCCTTATAATCGGTATCTCAGTAGAATCAATTGGGCATTTTCCAACGTTGTTCGGTATGTGCAATTCTTTGTTTAATTAGCACATTTACTTTTTGGGGGTAGATTGTCAAACTGCAGTCCTTTCAAAAATCACTATATGTCGCTTTACGGTTACACTAATTTATATAAAATCAGATTCCAGAATTGCACTGTATTTTCAGTAACTGTAAGCAAATGTGAAAAAACTGTAATTTTAAATTATTAAGATGGGTTGAGCATGGTCAGGGGTGCGTATTTTAAGGGCCGGCCTAGGACCACATTTTGAGGAGGCGGATCTAGGCCGGCCTGTTTCGGCCTGTGACGTCCACATTGTTTACCATAACCTTCACCAAACACTATAAAACATTTACTTCTGCACAATTTTGGTATGCGTTTTAACCAGCAGGACCCAAGCAGGCCAGGCCCAATTTTTAAAAGCCAGGCCTAGAGGCAGCCCTGAGCATGGTGTGGTAAACTGCTAAAATTATATAAATAAGGGAAATTGGCAATTTTCTTCACAATTTTATGGCGTTATTGTAAGAAACTTGAAGAAGATCCTCCAACAACTATAAGAAAAAAATTGGGCTGAAAGTCAGTTTGCGAAAGGGAATTTTTGAGTAGTCGAGTTTGAAATATAGAGCTAATCTTCTGAACAAATAAGGCTCCTTTCTAACATTCAGTCTTCGGGTGCACAAAACATGGGTTAAGTGAGCTGCTGGTTTCCCAAGCCTTCTGCAGCTACGGGGAGTCGAACCCACAGCCTCAAATCCTCACGGATTCCAAGACCGATGCTCTAACCACTAGGCTAAAGAACAGAGCTAAGCTAAAGTTCAAAATCTAAATAGGGTAGAATAATTGAGCCGCTTCGTGAATTGACATCCCCGAGTAGAACTCAAAGATTTCAGAACGAAGATGAGCAATGGGACGACGACGCTTGTATCTACAAGTTCCCGAATGTGAGATGTCCACATACAATGAAGAACATAGTTGCCGTCGGTTTCTGCATGATTTGTTTGGAAAAATATCTTACGGAGAAGAAGAAGAAGAAAAAGGAAGCGAAGGATGAAAAGAAGGAGGAAGATGAAAAGAAGGAGGAAGAGAAGGACGAATACAAATTGACGTTGTCAGACATTAAAGAAAAGGAAGGAAAAAGGATATGTGTAGTAGAACAAGGAGACGTGACGTAAGTTGAATATATATAACTATTATTTTGTTATAAGTTGGTTAATGCCTAGAATATTTGCATGCACATTTTGACTGGCATCGCTATTTGTCCCAATGATAACTTATTAATAATTAACATCATATATACTTTCTAACAGGGCTGGGAAAAGGCCGGCTCGTTATCCAATTTTTCGGCCCCGGCCCGGCCCGTGCCGATTTCCGAAAAAGCCGGTCGGCCCTAGTCTATTTCATATTTTTTATCGGATATTGTTCAAAAAAGTTAATTTTCACTGCTATTTTCTTTCGTTAACAACAAATAATGCAACAAGCTTTACCTATTGATGTTTCTGGATACTATTTATCAAAATATTCACCTAAATAATTCGCAGCGCGGGCCGATTTTTTGAATTTTTGGCCCTGTGCTGATGCTCTGCTTTAATTTTAGCCACCGTCTGGCCGGCCCTTGAAATACCCAGCCCTGCTTTTTAACAATTAGGTGTTTTATTTTAAACTTAATTAAATTATTTTCAGAAAAACAAGTTGGACAAATCACACACAACAAAGTTCATCTATTTACAAGCATATAGAGTGCCCCCAAGCCCTCGGAGGCCATGGCGCGTAAGTACAAGGCAATATTCGCTTTATAGCTATCTACCAGGGCTATGCCTACCTACAACTTAGAGACATTTTCGCGAAAATATTCAACGCCAAAATCACTAAAGCTAGACGAGCTGATTAAGGCGGAAATTGACAGAATCATTAGATTATTTAACAAATTCCTTTAGTTTCAAAATTTCAATTTTTTTCAAAGTATATTAATAATTGTTTTTTAAATGTTGTTTTTGTTGCAAATAAAATTTCTATGTTTTGTTTTGGTATATTGAGGAGAACCAACCAGTTTGAGCCTTGACCAATCAAACCAGCTAATGCGAAATTGAACTTCTACACTGAACTAAAACAACTTCTCCTGTGGTCTAACTATAAATCGCGGTAGTTTTCCATAGAATCGACGTCTCGTTTGAAAAAATTGGTCGATTTCAAACGGCTTGCTGCGCGTCCATGGATAAAATACACAACTAGCCAGGGGCTCCGGCCTTCACGTTCTCGATCAAACAACTTTTTAAACAGACGAGCCCGGTTTTCCCAAGTAGCACTTGTTCTTACTCTGTCGAGTTGTTCAATCGATGTTTTTCAGGTATGCAAAAACTATTGTCTTACAGCCAGGGCTGCGTATTGCCTGTGACTTTTAAAAAGTGGGCCTGGCCTGCTTGGGCTCCCTTGGTTTGACTGTGATGCCTAAATAAAGCAGAAGTAAATGTTTTATATTTTAAATGTATCAAAAGATATGTTAAATTGATGCCCTGTAAACAGAACTAGACGCCACGGACGACAATATGTGAAATTGTCAGTTGACTTTGTAGCTACTGCCATCTCAGTTGGAAGAATTGGTGTCACTTGGCAAAGAATAGCTAGAAAAGAACCCGCAGTATGGAAACAAATGATTACCCAGCGCAATTAAAAAGACTAAATCTTCTGATACGCGATTCTGTAATAAACATTATTATTATTATATATTTTATGTTGTTTGATAAAGGAATTGGTAAACAAATTGACGTCACAGGCCGAAACAGGCCGGCTTAGGTTGGCCTAGCTCCGCCTCCTCAAAATATGGCCCTGGCTTTGCCTGACCTACGCCGGCTTAGGACGGCCTTTAAAATACGCTGCCCTGCTTACATCTGATATGTTCTATTTGTTCTTATTTCTTATTGTTATGATGTGATAATTTTAATAATAATAATAATAATAATACAAAACAGAGTGATCAAGTAGGAAAAGCAGCAGTTGCATGTGGTCCAATTAATGCAACACGGCTAGAAATAGAACAGAATTATGGAGAAAATTATCTGCCCCACACAAATAATACAGAAACTTGTGATAAAGAAATACTGGAAATGAATATTATAGTATATTAAAGTTATTGTTAGAGTGAACTCTTCGAAGAGAAGATCATTAACATCAGCATAAAAACCTTATTAAGACAATAATATGTATAAAAAGGTATAAGAGCGCGGGGCGCAAATGAGTTATACTAGGCTATTATACCTCGAATATCTCAACTGCGGCGACTGCTTCAGCCCGGTGGTTCAGAGGGTAGAATGGCTCGCCTTCGGTCTGTAATACGACTCAGAAGATTCTCTCGCAAGGTTCGACTCTCAGGATTCCCGACGAATGATGTAGCATAGAGAAAGGAAAATATTATTTATGTACTGTGAATATAACAACTCCCGAAACAATATAACAAAGGATAATCTAAAACAACACAACTCCCGATAAAAGTATAACATATCACAACGTAACAGAACAGATGCGAGCGTGAGCGGCTGCAATCGATGCCAGCTGTGTCCATTTCCCAAAATCTGGTCCGTTACTGTAGAGATTGCGGCGGGACCCAGCCGATTGCAGACGTTCATGAAATTGAGCGAAATTCGGCGAACATGATCATTGCTTGCAGCACAGAGTGTTCTACAAACTACTATATGTACGTCTCATCAGTAGCCGAAAACATGAGAGTCGCCAGAAAAAGGGTTAAAATTTAGGGTCCAAAATGATTTAGCAAAGGTTTGTTGTTAAATACAAGCATAGAAGTAATACGATCACTTTTTTGTTCCATGTATTATTTAACACATATTACAACACAAACTTCAACAACAATTTATTAAAAAAATGAAGTACGTTAAATATTGTTTTTATTATCGCAAATTTGGCAACTTCGAATAATTGTGTAACGTATCAAAATTCGTTGGTTAACATTGAAATTCGTTAAAATTTCCATTAACTACGGTCAATTTTAACAATAAATATATATTATTAGCGGACCGATGTTCGTAAATAACAATATGACTATACATGATTGAGAGAAGAATACTTGTTCGATATGATATACGATGTATTAGCAGATTCTATTTTCTTTTGGAGGGCAGATTGTCAATTCTGAAAATGGTACTATAGTCCATCTCAAGACCTAGGTTTCCAGCGCGGTATCACAAGCGGGGAGCTGTGTTATAAAAATGAATGTGCTTTTGGAGACAACGCACCACGTCGACTGATTTTACATTCTTTCTTATAACACTGTACCCATACCGCGCTGGAAACCTGGGTCTTGAGATAGACTATATAGCGGTTCTTATGGTCCAACTGATACAAATCTAGTTACTAAAGTTAACATTAGTTATAAATCTTTTATATTATTTTTGTTTATTCAGTTTTAGTTAATACTCCAACTACTATTATATCGATTAATCAGCCAGCTCAAGTTTTTTGATAAGCGATACATCAAATCTTCTTAAAATATAGTCGACAGATGAATCGTTTGCAGAGGTGTACTGTAGAATTTTGAAGGAGCGCGGAAATCGAAAGAAAATATACAAGCAACCGATATAATTATGCGCTCGCCTTATAATAAATAGACCTTTAAACTACATGAGATTTGTTCGTAGACTATAAGTATGTGATGGGTTTCCCGTGCCGGCCCCTTAAAACTATACCAGTGAGTATTTGTAAAGGTTGATTGAAAACATGGTTTAGTCTATATTATTTTCTTCTAATCCATACGGTATGGATGGACCATACCTTCCCATGAATATGGACCATACCTTCCCATGAAGATATCCCTGAAGGCAGCTTCACACGCGTCAGCTACAATTCTATCAACACCAATATCCTTCTTCAGATCCATAATATCTTGTAAGGAAATACGTTCGAAAGCTTTAGCAGCATAGCCCAAACATTTATCCTAAATTTTCATGCATCGTCTATTCATATTTTACGAAACACTAGATCACAGATATAGTCCGTTTCAAAACTTAGACTGCAAGCGCCGTTTGTAGTTAATGTGCCGCAATGACCGGCTTCCCGTTCAAAAGTGCAATTTTACTCCGGAAAAATAGCTCTTTCCCTTAAAAAGCCGGTTATAGCGGCAGGTTAACTACAAACGGCGCTTGCAGTCTAGGTTTTAAAACAGACTATATTTGGAGGATGAAGTGAGCTCCAATGCACAGCACATGAGGATCGGAGGCGGCGGATCAGAAATTTGCAAGAATTCTTTCTTCGGGGCGGATTCGAACCATCGACCTCGAGATTATGAGG
>JAQGAV010003654.1:0-11939 GCA_034691345.1 Phasmarhabditis papillosa | reverse complement strand
ACTAGCTACATGCATGTAGATAAGGTTGAAAGGCCATAGGTTCCTCTACTTACTATTGAAAACTAGCGTAAAACCTCGCCAATCAAAATAACGGATAAGCAATTATTTTCAAAGACTAAAGTAGTTACAACCAGGGATCGGCCCGAATGGGAACATTTTGATAGGCGAGCGGGGCCGGGCCAGCTCGACCTAACCCTGATTACAAATTAAACGTATTCTTTAATTTGTAGTTCTCATTACCTAGCTACCCTACACTTGAGATTCTCGAATGTAGGTTGCCAAATAAACTAAATAACTAAATGTTGTACTTTTTACTTTGATAGACATTATTCCCGGCTTCCTGTGGTGATAAGACCCCTCCCAATTGCTTTGCTCGCATCGTACGCCCCAGCGCTAACCTTATAGCCAGCCGACTGCAGGCGACCTTCACCTAGTAAACTAAACGTCTTCTCCAGCATTTGAAAGGAAATTGAAAACCATTTCGCCCCCCAGCGGCTGACGGATGGATGGCCGGCGCCTGCGGCCAAAAACTACGAATTGTTTTGTATTTTAAACATTTCTTTCTTTTAATAAAGTTCCGACTAGGTTTTTCTAATCGAGAAGAGACAAATTGGTTCCGTATATTAACTTTCTAACCAGTTCCAGAGAAGGAACTAAAGTCTTTAAAGGACTGCGAGTTTAATGCGGGTATGCAAACGGTTAGGACACCACCCAATACTTTGTAGCAGAATAACCGTAAACATATAGTCTACTTCAAGAGCTAGGTTTCCAGCTCAGTAAGGGTGTTCTATAAAAATAAATGGAAAAGCAGTTGTTTGGGATTATTCCGGTCAAATTCCATTCTTTTTTTTTATATAATACCGCTGCTCCCACAGGATGCTAGGCTGGCAACTTAGCTGTTGATACATACTATTATAGTTTGCAAATGAACGTAAAGTAGTCTATTGTAGTACAGTTTATGTCACCTTGAACTATTTTCTCAAGTTTATAAATAGTTTACAATAAATTTAAGAACTATTAGAAATAATGTTATATTATACTTCTTTATTTGTTTTTCCATTCACATTCGCATTCAATCGCATGCGTCTACAGTGATATTTCGATCATATTTATTGAAAGTAGTCTGCCAAATTCGAGGTTCCAAGGAGGAGGACCTTTCTTAAACTCAAATCCCTAACTCCCGAATCCCGGGAAAATGTTTCCCAATTCCGAATCCCGAATGCCGTTCCCGGATCCCGCACATCACTGATTCAGAGCCATTTTCAACGCGATTCTCTCCATTAAACACTCCATTATTAAAGGCACGGTACACTCGAATAAACAATAACCTCAAATAATCAGACTCAGCTAACAAATATTGCTAATGATTTTCACATATTTAGAAGACTTCTTTATTTCATAGTACTATATACTATTAATTGATTGTGTAACTTTATTTTTAAATCTTCAAAGTACAATTTCACAATTTTATCTTTTTACGTGTATCCATGTGATGACCCTAATCGTCCCCTTTCCCGTTATTTCTTAGATTTTAGCCCAAATAAACGAACAATCAGTGATTTTGTGTTATTTATGAGATGATAAGAAACCCAGTTATATACGGTCATATTTCAAACTTTAGAGGTTACTGGAACAAGCAGAACTTAATTAAGTTTTTAGTTTTTTGTCTTAGTTTAAAGTTCTTAAAATATATTTAAGTGTTTATTATCTATTTAAAGGAGATAGTTATATTATATTATTACATTATTGTACATTATACCCTAAGAGTGTTCTCATCAAAGATCACGGTCCTCAGTCTGTATCATGAGCAGTGTTACCAGTGCAGTAGCTTGTAGTAAGGTGATGTTAGATTAAAGTGAATGTACCTTTGAAGAAAATGCTAATAATGATTGTGACATTCTTCATTCACTTTATTTAACACCGTTGCTCCCCATGATACTGCGCTCGCAACCTAGCAACTGATACAGACTTCTTTCAAAAAGTAAATAGCTGTCATACCTGTTACGGGCCGGCCCGCAGACCCAAATTTTCTAAGCTCGGCCCACATCCAGGAAAATATGGAGCGAAAGGTAACAGTTCGATCCCCACCGAGAACATTAGTTTTGCAAATTATTAAATGTAATAGTAAAAAATGCGGCCCGAGTCGGGCCAGACCGGGCAAAGCCAACACTTCACTGAACCCTTTTTTCATTTTCTACCTACTATAGTGCTATTTACTTCAATTCAACAATCACAAAAGTTAATTTCAATAATTCCATTTTCTTTTCTATTCAATTTTGTTATTGTATAGATCCTGTTTATCTTCTTTACAGTTTTTACGCCTTTATCTTATTTTGAATCATCGTCGGTTTTACTAGGGGGCGTGACGCGGCTGCTTTTACCACCTCACAGAATACTTTCATTCTTCTTGTGATCCGAAGTTAGCTACTGTAGCAGATGAGAACCTTACTACTGTTAATATGGGTGTTCCTGGGAACATTCGAAGCTTCACCGGTGGTTAGTTTTATTACGATGATGGCTTAAAGACGAATGCTTGTAAAACTTATTAATATAGTCTATATCAAGAGCTAGATTTCCTGCTCAGATTCCATTTGGGAGAAGCGTGTTATACAAAAAATGAATGGGAAATCGGTGGATTTATTCATAAACGTTCCCGTCTGTTCCCATAAATTCAAAATTCTCTTGCCGTGAACGATTTCTGTTCCCGTCTTTTAGTAGCGGGAATAAAAACCGTTCCCGCTGGGAATATGGGTTCCCTTTCCCGTGTGGAAACGTTGGTTAATACGGCCACAGGATATATACTACGCGGGATCATTAGCTTTTGATACACACAATACGACGATCCGGTCTAAGACAAAACCTTCAGTTAACACTACCAGTGCAAAAATATGTTTGCAAAAAATAGTACGAGAGAGGAGTTAATATTTTGGCAAACAAAATGTACAGACTCTCGTAATTAGCCCTCACGTCAACTGTACCAGGGCTGAAACAGGCCGTCGCGTTTTCTAAATTGTCGGCCGCGGCCCGGCCCGTCAAATTAGCAGCCCTGAACTGTAAATTTAGGAGGACTCCTCCCGGTTCTGTGAGGCTTACGCTGAATGTGCTTCCGTAGCTCTGTTGGAAGAACGATTATGTCTAGGTAAGCATTATTTTTATTTACAATATATTGTACATTTATTTACTTTATAGGCAATTCCCATAAACGGCCCTATTGGTTACCTGACTCACACGACCCCCACAGATGTCACGAGAAGCTAAAGAATGACTATAGAATGGTAAGAAGAGGGTAAAGCTTTCCGGGAATATTCGTAGTTACATCTACCATTTCGTACTGATTTCATACTTTCTTCGATCTGACTAATGAACGCGAAGTAAAGTAATAAAAGTGATTGACTTCCTGTAATCGCACATATCATCATAACTGTAGATTTCTTCGGCGCAGGGTTTCGGCCATTCATTCCGGAATCTTCTGATAGGAGACGGCTCCTTTTTAATATTCAGTCGTCGGGTACACGAAACATGGGATAAGTATGCTGCTGGTTTCGCAAGCCTACTGCAGCTACGGGGAGTCGAACCCAATGCCTCAAATCCTCACGGATTCAGAGACCGTGCTATAACCACTCGGCTAAAGCACCCGCTAACCACCTAAAGATAATAACAATATATAAAATGAATGAAATAATACTTTTAATGTTTTTCGTTCTTTCAGTTGGACCGTATGGAAGAAGAATACGACTCGCAGTTTGTTGCTTGTTTAGTGGAGAGTGCAAATCCGCTTGCTATGGGACATGTTAGTGTCTTCTTTTTAAAATTTAAATGTTACTTTGATTTATTATTAAATAGTTATTACAGGCTCCTCCTTGTAGGAGAAGAAAGCGAAAAAGTGTAGGTTTAAGTAGATAGAATGATTAGACGACGGATTTGTTGATATAATTACATAACATTATAAAAGTAGTTGTTACTAACAAACTAACTTTTATTAGAGTATATAACTATAGTCTGTTTTAAAACCTAGACTACATTGCTCCGCCTCTACGATGCGCGGTAGTGTATATTGACCAACTATCACGCTAACCAGTTATCATCGCTAACCACCGCTAACCATTATCACAGAAGTAACCAACAATTCAAAATATCAATTTTTTGAAACAAAAAGGGTTCAGAAGTGTTTCAATATTAACTTATTTTAAAGTATATCGTAAGATATATAGATATTGTATAGAAAATAGGCTTAGGCACCCACAGTACAGGTGTTGAATTGAGGCGCGAAATGTAACGAGGCGTATCCTTCAGTAGTATCTTTTTATATATAAATTAATATAGTCAAATAAAAATACTTCTGGGCACTTGTGGTTTTCAAAAACTTGTTATTTTTGGTTTTTCGGAATTTTTGGTCACTTGGGTGATAATGGTTAGCGGCGGTTAGCGGTGATAATTGGTTAGCGGGATAATTGGCCCAAATAAGCTCTTAATAGTTTGCAGTTCTTACCGTAACCCTTGGCAAGCGATTAGTCCACCGACAATAACAGTATTCACTTACAACTAACATATAACTAACCTAGTACATGATTATAGGTCAGTAAAAAAGGGAGAAAACGGAAAAATTGTGTTAAAAACAAGCGTCTCTTTTTATTGCGTAAATAAATTGTGTTGCCACCCTGTTTCAGTGTAAACTAAACAAGATTAATCGTTCACGAAAAACCACGAGCGATGACGAGTTCTATATTTCTTATTTCAAAGTTTCGAAAAGTTTGCTCATTTTTAGAAAGATAGGATAATTAATTTGAACAATTCCCCCTTAAAATTTGACAACAGAGCCGAAAACCGGTTATTTCGTGAATAAGCAACCTGGAAATCGGCAGATAGTGAAAATGGGATCCCTTAACTATAAATCGTTGTGAACATTGATAAATATTCATCTTCTACTGCTAAAAGTACTCGAAAGTACTTACTGAGGAACTCTGGCATAACATACTCCAAAGGGTATTCGTCGCCCACCATTATTCATCCCTGAACTACAAATCAGTGGTTGTTTTATCTTTGATAAGACTGTCAAGAACAGTTTCAGAGGAAACAGTGTTCCAGGCCTTTCTCACGTGAAAACCAAGTAGCGAGCATCCCATCTTATTGGTTACCATTGTTAGAAGACAGATTTGCAGTTTATAAAAATAGGTAAAGAGAATAACGGATTCATTTTAGCTGTGGAATGGAATACTCCCTCCGAATCACCCCTGGTACCCTTACCAGAAAGGTCCAGTGGTATTCTGTGATCTCTTGTATTCTTGTTATCCAACCTTTTATAAGGGGAGGATTTCTACTAAACTATACAACTACTTTCAAAGCGTCTGAATACAGAACTGACAATTTCAAGGTGTGCCCGCCTCATCCTGGTCAGTTTGATATTTTTAAGGCTTGACACGGGACGCCCCGGGCCCGGCCCTAGGTCTATTAGAACAGTTTTTGTTTAAAAATGTCCTTGTATTTTACTTTTACTATTATAATATTACTAGAAAATTCTAGAAAAATCTGACTTATCTTCGTCTTTACTCATTTTCACATTGGTATATATATGTATATGGTGGTGTATAGAAAGTAGCTGTCTCTGCTCAGAAGATTCCGGAATGAATGACCGAAACCCAGCGCCGAAGAAATAAACTTTAATAACTATATGGACAGATAGATAAGGTCACTAAATAGTCGCCTAAGGCAAAGGTGGCGTCCTAAGTTTGGCGGGGTAACAAGTTAATAATAGTTCACAACAATCCCAACCGAATTATAATTCACCTTATCTAGACTGTTACTTCATATCAAATTTCAGTATAAGATAGCAATAATTTCAGTTCATTTCAGATTAACTATGCGGCTTTTCAGTGGTTGGTTTGGTAACGCAAAAGCCGAAACTGATGGTAAGGATTGTGATATGTCTTTGCGTTATATATGTTCTTTTAGCCATTGAGGATATCGAGTCTGGGATAGCCGATTCTGAAAAACCTTCAGAGAACAAACCGACAGAAGAAGAAATAAGACAAGAACTACTGAATAAATTTTGCCAATGGTAATCAGCTTATTCCAATTCAATTATTATAAAAAATTTAAGGGAAAAATCAAAAACTCATTTATCCGTCATCGAGGATGATGACAATTTATTCAAAGTAGTTCACAAATCCGCCAAGGTTTCCTACAGATCCAATAATATTATCAACGCACAATTCAGATCCGAGGATTTGGAGGTGAATACCAAAATGTTCTTCTGAATACCACGAAAAACATGGAAGACCTAATCGAATACTTGGAATCTGTGGAAAACGCTGATGTGAGGCTAAATGGTTCTTATAAAACTCTGCAGAACGTTTTGAAAAGAGTTTCGGACGACTGGTTTCCGAAAAACAAGGTATAGTCCAATATTTATTCATGTAACCCTACTATTTAGGTGTCTTTAATTGTGTCAGATACTCTATTCTTCGCATCCTTGAATGAGAGAAAAAGTTGGACTCAGCAAATTCTTCGCATTGTTGAGATTTACATTATATATTTATCAGGGTAAAGAGTGTAAGAGCTAACATCTTCATAAGTTTTCCCTACACTAGTATTTACCCGTTGCTTAGTTTCCGAATAGAAATTCTGGCACAACAGAGTAGAGATGGACGTTTGGGCTCGTTTTCAAAAACGTGCTTTTTCGAGATTTAGTGAATAACTAACGTTCTAATGAAAGAAGCAAGCTAAGTTTTGGTTATTATATGTATTGATAGATGTTCTAAATTGTCAGAAAGTTTCAGCCTGGTCTGATACCTATTTCAAAAGTTATAAGCTTGGAAGTAAACAAATAAGAAAGCTCGTTTTTCGAAAACGAGCCCGCCTAACTCTACAACAGAGTAGTGATTACCTTCCAAATCCCAAAATACAACCCTTCCATTGGCCTGTTTCCAAGATGTGACGTGTTATTTTGCAGAGAAACTTATGATCTGCAGTGGAGAGGAAGTTCGAACCACTTGAGTTATTTCTCAGAAAACTCATATTACACTAATTTTTCTGTTCAATGCGATTCGATGTACATATCGAGCTACGACTTTCATCGTTATCTTATGGTACGGCGAATTTCTTCAAAAACCTATCAAATAACTAATAATGTTAAACATTAAAACTTATTTCGTCTTAGTTTTAAACCTTGACGAAACATTTTCGATGTGTATGTATTATATGATCATAGTATTTTTGCTTACCATTTATGTTAGTGAAATCAAAATATGCTAAACCGATTTTGAGCAGTACAGATATCTATTTTCAGTTTGAAGGCAAGGAAAACATCACCTTTGCAAAGAAGTATAAACGCAGCTGGCAGTTGGCCTTGAAAATAGTTCGCGAAGAAGCAGATTCCTACCAAGAAACTGAGAATCGAGTGGACTATGTCGTCAACGGAGAGAGCAAATACGCTACTTTGTTTCCAGAAGAACAGTAATTAACCTGTAATTAATAAATATAAAGTTAATTTTTGGGATCTATCAAATTAACCATTGGTTTCTTTTGTCCAGTGTAGTTCAGATACATTTGTGTACGCTTTACAGTTCATCCGTTTTCCACAATTTTCATGCTGATAAGTGGAAGAAGTAATGAAATGTTATATTTAATAATCTGAATAATTGAACATATAGGACAGGACAAATTATAGCTTAAGAAAAAGATTCCGTTTCGCCCCTTGGCTCATGATGAAATCTATTTCTTCTTCGATTGGTCGGTGGGGCTGGTTGCATTTGCAGTCGTTAAATAAGTTTTTAGTAACTCATCAGATGAGTGCCGACCGAATTCAAATTATACAATGAATTGAGGTGTATTTGTGAGCTATACGCATGGGTATATTTTTCAAATTAGGGTACGTAAATTTACCCGCCAGGGTTGTTTTGTGGGATGTTTCTTACTGTTTTACAATACTCCATATCTTTTCGAGAGAATTTAACTGATATTTCTTCCTGACAAATTGATTTTTAAAAAGTGTTTCGTTTGAGATATGAAGAGTTTAGGAAAGCCGTTATCTACAAATTGAGATTTAAGCTGAATAATCTTGTCTTGGAAATCTTCCAGAGATGTGCAGCATTTATAGAATCTGAGAAGTTCTACTTTTATAGTATTTCTTGTAATGTTTACATGCATACAGGAATCGTATTGCGGGTATCTCCTAATTTTGAAATCGTAATCATCAGTCTTGTTATATATTTTGGTGGTCAACTTGCTATTATATATGTTGAAGGTAATATCCAGAAAGTTGCAACGATCATCATTGGAGCTAGTCCTTTCCAGCTCTAGAGCAGAATTATACATATTCTTGATTGATTTTAATATTTTATTTGTGTTATTTGAGTATAGCACCAAATCATCCATTAATCTTGCTGCAAAAAGGCTTTTCTTATGAAATAGAGTTTTGTTATTAAGAATATATGATGTTTCCATAGATATTAGAGTCAGATCTGCTATAGTACGGGATATCTGGGTTCCCTTGCGGTATACCATTTGCATTACCATAAGTTACAAAACTATTACGAAGAATATAATCTAGTGAGACTAGTATCATCACTAGTGTACTTGTTTCATGCAAGTTGTGATTATTTGAATAGCTAAATTTGTTATATCCCCGTTTTGCCAAGTATTTTGTATTGTGTTTATGAAAAACAAAGGTCAATGATCTTTTTTATAGCATCAAGAACGCTATGTGGAAGATTTGTGAATACACTGGTAAAATCTGCTGTATATAGATGGTTCTTATCTTTCTCGAAATGTTTCATTTTTTTAAGAACTTCCTAGCTGCTACAAACAGTCCAGTATGCACGTAACTGTGATCTTGTTTCTATATCTGTTATAGTGAAGTTTGAAAGTGATAACCAGATCTCCGCCTCATAACCGTGTGTTTATCATAGTTTTCTACAAAAAACATCATCTACAGTAACCAAAATTAGAAGAACAAAATTCAAAACAGTGAAAACGCGTTAGTTTTTCTTCAATTTTTCTTATATCTATATTTTTGAATAATTTTTCAAATAGATTCAGAAAGAAAACAAGGAAACAATTGTTTGGGTATACTGTGCCTTTAATGCTTCCGTCGTCAGAGTCTCGCAGTGTGCTATATAGCTAACTAGTCATAGCTACCGAATATGAAGACATGCAGTTGAAAATAGCTCAAAATTAATCACAAATCCTAGGATTTCTAAATAAAGACAATTTTCAGTGGTTGTACAGAATATAGTGGGATTTTGGTCACTAATCTTGATACAAAACCAAACTTTACATATTTGCGCAAATTAAAAGATGAATCTGTGAAAATTCACGTTTATATTACATTTACGATTATGTTTTTAATTAAAAATGTTATATTTTATACTTTGGTAAATTTGCAAAACTTATTGCCGCGGCGGGGATTGAACCAGGCGTGCAGTGCAGCGGTTTAATAGATTGTGCAGTGCAGCCGTTTAGTAGGACCCTGTATTTTGTAGTGTTTTGCTCACTTAACGCTCATACAGTTTCACTGAACATGTGTTTTCATTTTTGAGATATCTGATATAATAACATATCTCGGATTAGAGGATGCGAGCAACATCCTCCAATCCGAGGAGCATTACCAGTAGATGTGCACAAATAATTGAATTGATTCAAACTAACTCTTATCAAATCAAGAATTTTCTTTTACCAAAATATATTCTTGTCTCCATTTGACCTGAATTTCGAGTGTCTTGGGAGATGAGTTACTATTTTGGATCATTCCTGTTATTTACTCCACAAAACTAGGTTTCAAATTGCCGTTTTTTGACAGATTTGTTCAGCATTCATTTTTCGGTAAACAAGTACCTACCTGTAAGACTTTTGCACAAGAAATCTATCCACATCCTTTCCCATAAGGAGTAATAGATCATAGTAGAGGTGTTTAGAAAAGCCTGAAGTTCGAATTTAAAAAAAATAATAATAAAAGAGTCGCTTATGCTTGAGAGGATTCCGGTTTGTTGGCCGTTTTTGAATATTAATATTCAGGCTCTTGTGGGATACCATAGCTGCGCAGACCCCACAAATCATAGTAAAAGAATGGAAAAAGCCCTTCTATATCTGCAGTCAAAGGTAAGGCTGTTAATATTTCCGTAAATAATCCAAATCATTCCAGGTAAAGTCGATCAAACGTCTAACTATTAACTGTGTAACGCTAGATGCAGACATGCTAGAGGTGTTTAAGAATAATGCGAACTTCATAAGGTTAAAACAAATACATTTTGCGTTTTTTTAACACGTGTTCGTTTTGCTTATATACGGGTTGTATGGCAGGGCCATAGTTTATTTTATTACTTTTCTAATTTATCTATACTAAATGCTATCCGTACAATGTTTTCTTGCCCTCCCAAAGGAAACGGCATGGCCATTACTGCGGTTCACCTGAATATTCGAATCACTATGTTCACCAAAAAACTTCCATTCACCCAACCCCACTTTCTACACTTTCCGCTAATTTTCTCGACACCTTATGTGTTCTAATCAATTCCATAACACATCAAATATACAGGTGAACCGAAGGATATGCTACTGCGCCGCAGCCATGAACACCCCATAACTAATAATGATTGATTCAAATCAGTTTATAATTTAAAGATATAACTTTCTTGGCACTTTTAAAAACAAAACCAAAAATTATGTCAATGGTTCACATTCCCACGAGTTCGTCTGAGAGAACTTCTATTTCGTATAAACACGAACCAACGACGAATGAATTAGAAAGCTCCAGACAGAGAGCGAATTAAGTATGAGAGCGACCTATGTTTTACGTTTTTAAATGGGAAATGCGCGAGCCCTTCAAGACGGTCCTATAGTTCCAATTCTATTGCCGTCTTATATTATTTCAAATCTCATTTATATACAATTTATAATTCATTTTAGAACAATAACCTATTTGAAATTATGGCAAATAAGTATAAAATGGACTACTGATCAGTTTATACAGTTTATGAAACTGTTCGACAATTTTCTTTTATTACAATATACAGGAGTCAGTAAAATCTACGATTACAAACGAGGTTGGTTATTTCAAACAGTTACCCACAATTTTGGAAATTGACTATTGGTCAAATGTTTCGAACGATACCCTCCCTCTCCATAGTTTGTCTTGCTTTTTGATATAACTGTTCGGTATATGTATGATCCTAGGTGTAGCTGAGTACTCTTTCCTATTTAAGCTATACTAAGGAAATAAGATGTATATTAGTTTATATAGTGTAGAATTATATATAAATCTAATGCTTGGACATCCTCTAGATTCTTCCTCGTTTCCTTCCTTTTATAGTCATCTCAGTAGGCGGGACTGGGCTCTTTTTTCATCGTTGAGTACTAATTTGTTGTTTACTTTTCAGATCCTGTCGCTGGTCAAAACTTCTGTAGAGAAGGAAAAAAACTCTCAAATGCTTGAAATTTGAAAGCTTTTCAACCGACATATCGTTTTCATCCGCCAGAAGGATGATTGAACATTTCATTGTTAATAATAATGTAAGTTCAAACCTTTAATGTAGCATTTTCAAAAACCAGTCTTCTGAACGGGCCGTTTGTCTCTTGGACGAGCCGGTCCCGAAAAGAAGTTTTCAAATTCCGGAAATAGGAAAGTAGAAATAAGAGTTCTGGTCTCATAAATACATTAGCCCATAACATCTTGAAAACCTTTTATAAATTTAAATATTTGTATATCCTTAAGAAGGGCAGTTCTTAGATTTCTAGCATGGCTTCTTTGTAAACTGTTCAGTTCTAAACGAGTTCACTCCGACCACCTACCAAAACAATCGACTTATATGTGCGATAACTATAACTTCTTTATTTAGCCTGAGTTTGCTGGAGATATGCATTTTGGATACCTGAAGTATTCGAGCGACTTCTACCGAGAATTGGCAATTTTTCAAATGGAGAGAGGATTCAAATTCTCTTTTGAA
>JAQGAV010003653.1:0-11940 GCA_034691345.1 Phasmarhabditis papillosa | reverse complement strand
ATATTTGTTCATCGGCTATACGGGCACCCTGGGGTTCAGTTATAATAGGTTGTCAAGTTTATTCGTCACTGGCCGGGAAAATGCTGCCCGGCAACGGACCGTAAGGGGGTCCAAGCTAACTTGTTACAAGCACGGCTCTCCACGCCCTAATGCAACGACGCAGTGCAAAATCAGATCGAAAACTGGGTGCACGATTCCCTGATTTATTTAACAGTCAACTTATATTTATTTTGTTACTATTCCATAGTTCGTAGTTTAATCTAGCGAAATGAGTTTTTTGGAGAAAATAAGTTCAGTAGTTTCACAGAACAATTAAGTTTAATTTGTAGGAAGAGGAATAGTCCTTTGACGCCACTGCGGCCGTTGGTGAGCAGTGCAAGCCAATAATAATATTGTTTTTGCTTTCTATAGTTCAATGAATAGTTTAATTTCAAAACAGAGTTCTGGTGATACAAACCTTTTACCGGAATTTGCAAGGGAATTCTCTAAAAAAAAAAGAGTGTGTTAAAATCGTAAGAAGACGTCAAAACTCAAGATTTGAACTTTTGTTTCAAGTTCAAATACATCTGTTTTTTTGATATTTATTAAACATATAGTTTAAAGTAAAGTAAACTCACTAATTTCTCTTGGTATGGGGAATATATTGATCACAAAACTACAGGCCAGCATCCATCCTATGGTAGTGCTTAACAGCATCAAACGAAGAGGAAACAGGAAACCTAGTCTAAACGATAGAATTCAGTTAATCTTCTAGATCTCAAGGATGTCTTGGTTAAATCATTGAATAAAAAACTGTTTGAAACAAGGCGTGCAGTTTACAGCTGAACCGTCTGGTGCCGTCGGAATCTCCGGAATAGTGCTTAGGGCAAAAAGGGCCCGAAGATAGCTCTAATTCTCTGAACAAGCCAAACGTTTTCAATAACTGTTTCTGATGTGGGTTGGCTTTCCAGGCAGTACCAGGGCAAAATCGGTGTTTAATTCAAAGAGGTATACTGCTTCATTCATTTTTATATAATACCGATGTTAAATATTAGAATAAAACTTATATTTGACAAGTGCTCAAATATTACCTGAATCCCAGTCCTATAATATAAATAGTGTATAATTTCCAGTCTGCAATATCCTTAGGTGGTGGTTCGAGCAGTGTCCAACAAGGGTTAGAAGCATATTCGAAGGGACGCGATATATCATCCTAAAAACAAATAGCAAAGAGTTATCAACATTTAAATACTCATTTTTACTGCTAACTATGTTATATACAGTGGGCAAACGCTACGGTACGGTAAACGGTATACCGGTATGCCGTTTTACCGGTAAAATTTGAATTACCGGTTACTTACCGTTTTAGCGTACTGTTTTCAAAAACCGTACCGAATGCCCACCCAATGGTATAACTATTTTCGCAAATGATGTTTCGATTTCAACCCTTAGCCTTTGGGATACGTTTGAACTAGGCTGCGGTTTCGGGTCCAATTTGGAGAATGCCTGGGTGCCTGGTGTAAACCTCGACGCGTGTTTCTTAACTTTGTAAAATTGGAAAAATTTGCTTATTCTGTCTGGAAGGAAAACAGCCAAATCATGCTACAAATATTTCAATACCTGGGTACCCGCGTACATTACATTACCCACGCCATTGTTCATACATTGAAATAACTAAATGTTTATTTGGCGTCTCCAGGTTGGGGGGAAACTTGGGGGAACTGTCGCAAGGCCCGCTGAGGTGTGGGCAAAAAACGGTCCTTTATCCCAAACCATACCACGACCTCGAAACCCCTGTTCAAAGTGAGAACGTTTTGAGTTTTCTATTTTGTGTGCTGATTTTTCGTTTTTCTAGTGTTTATCAATTTAATTATTGACATGTTCAGCTAAATCAATGCTACTAGTGTACTTTGTCTTGTTACGGAAAGGATAGTCCTAAACAAAAAGTTTTAAAGTTGATGTTCTAAAAACTGCATAACAAGTTTTATATGAAAGTTTCCAAGCTCTTAGAATAAATAAAAGAATGAAAACGAAATTAATCTGTTTATAAATATTTCCAACTATAGTTTTTGCAAGAGCTAAGGTTTGAGCACAGTATCATGCGGAGAAGCGATGAACGGTAAATCGGGTATTGAAAGCTTTTTTCTTATAAAGTTCATTGATTTTCATTTAATATCGCTTGTCCCCAGGATAGTGTGAGAACCCTTGCAGCAGAATTGTTCATAGCCTTATGTTAAAACGTTAGTTCCTTATTTTAAACTTAATTTTGATTCTTAAGTAAAACACCTATTTTTCTTCGTACAAAGTCCTTCTGTTTACAAAATCAGTACTGAATCTTTCGATTTCACTCGGTGCACGAGTGTTATTACAAAAAATTGTATGATAAGCGAAGAATGGTCTGATATGGGGTTATTTTTACAATTTTCAAGGAAAACTCACAGATGGTCCCATAAATTTAATAACGTTATTAATGTTTATAACCTTTTTGAATGTAAAAATAGTTTTACAATAAAATATAAACTTAAAATCTTACGAACCTGCAGAATTGACTGAATCCCGCTGACCATTAGATGGTTTGAAACCTCGAACGGGGAATTCATATCGGCTTAAATAAAAAATTTACTTAAATTGAGTTCGTATTAAGAGTTCGGTTTTCAGTGCAGTATTCTGGACAGCTGCGGTGTTACATAAAAATGAATGAAGGTTCGAAAAAATGGCTTCCAATCATTTTCTATGGAATCTTAATTAACACCGCAGTTCCCCAGGATATTGGGCCAAAAAAATTGTTCGTGATACATACTATAGTTAATTTATAGTCTGTTTCAAAACCTAAACTACATTGCGCGGGCCTCATACGATGCGCGGTTTTGCAAAATTTGCCGTCAAATTCGCTGGAAAATGCATTCCCTCTCTTCAGGTGAGAGAACTTTTGAAGGCAAAATTTACACTACTGCGCATCGTATGAGGCCAGCGCAATGTAGTCTAGGTTTTGAAACATATATAAGAATCAATTGAAACTATACTTTCAATTGCTTCAATTACAAATAGTCGTTAGTAAGCGAAATGACCGGGGTTCAATCTCGGTTGCTTGGGTTTGTTTTGCAAACTAACAAAATTGAACTAATAAAACTAACCAAACTGTTTTTCATCGGCACGCAGACATTGTTTTTCGATAAAAACTTCCGAACTATTGTTATTATTGTTGTTATTTATAGAGTTATAGTTGGGAATATAGGCATGACCAATTTTGTCTTGTATGAACTCAATTAGCTTTATGTAAAGTCGTGGAACTGGTCCTGAAATCAGAACAAATTAATTATATAATATTTTTTTAAAAACTTTCGTATAAAATATGCATAATGTAGTTAGTTCAGTCGTTTTCATATGAATCTAATCATTTAAAACTATTCGATTATCACAATTACTTGAATTACTTGATATAGTCCATTACAAAAAAAGACTGCAGTGAGCGGTGTTGTTTGTGGTTTCTAAAATTGCTCGTTCTGTGGCAAAATTAAACTTCCATTATATGGTTCGCTGCGCAATCTTTTGTTTGTGGTCAAAAAATATAATTGTACTAGTTTTATTTTGTATCAAGTACAGAAAAAGTCCAATATGCAGTTGCAGAAGTCTATGTACAACAGCGCGCTCTGAGGTCTTTTGTTTGTTATTCACTAAACTCGTTTGAGCGACCAAGCTTTCATCAACATAAAACCTAGTCTTTGAGATAAATATAATTATCTTTCTTAAGTTAAGAACAAATAAAATATAACCTACCCCAATTCTTCCTGAATATAATAAGTAGTACTGTTGACACATAGGTGGCTAGAAGGGCCCCTAAGTACGCACCGAATAGGGTGGCTATCATACTAAAAAGCGTAAAGTTAAGAAAACAATAGAAATAAACAAATAATAAAAGAAGAATGAAGTTAACAAAAAAAAGCATTGAACAAGATGGAAACAAAAAAAAATGACATTGCTCTAAAAATATTGAAGTTTTTAAAGTAAAACTGAAAACCAGCCCAAAAATAAACATACAAGAAGATGGTTTTTCAACGATCAAAGTTGATTTTGAGAAAGTTAATACCGGTTTGGTTTCTTGACAATAAGATTACTAATAACAATTACTGCTACGCTAATATTTATTTATAGACGTAAATTCTGTATCAAGAAGACTTCAAAGTAGTTATGATCCCAAGTTACAACTACAACTTAACTTCCGACTGCTATATTGTGACAGGATACATCAAGGTCAGAGATGTCAAACATCTAATTCCAAGGACGCATCTTACTGAGACAGGGAAATCCGGGAAATATTTAGTTTTTACAATAATCAACCCAATGAAGTATAGGATTCTTGAAATTTTAAACAGAAAAATAGGGAATGACAAAAGTGACTCACAGAGCTCGTTACCGGCCCGGCCCCGGCCGGTTTTTCTCAATTGGAGGTCTGACACTATTGAATAGAGCTCATGTTTCCGCAGGACACTAGTATCACTAGCAATAAGTGTATAAAATATAAAAACATATTTTTACGTAAATACATTATAAAAAATATAAGTTGCTAACTATAGCGAAAGAAATGGACTAATCATATTCAATATCATGAATCAGAACATTCATATACCATGGGATATATCTTGTAAACACGATAGTGAAAGGATAGAACACCCATCTACTAGGAATCAAAATGTTATAGACAACTGCGACGCATATTTAACACCCCCGTGACGGAAAAATAAAAAACTAAACTGATAAGTATGTATTTATAGGTTCCTGGTGGGAATAATATACAAAACATACTAGGTCCTGGTACTATCTCATACTAAGTAGGTTGTTATTCACAACTTCATTGGTAGACTCATAATATTATGATAATGAACGTAAAAACAGAAAAAAGTTTTGTTTTCGCTGTCCACGTTAAACATTGTTTTGACATTAGAATTTCAAATCTAGAAAGTTTTACAGTATTATATAGTCTGATTAGTCTAATTCAATAGGAATAATGGAGTGTTGCTAGAGTATTTTATGCAAATTTGCGAATATTTGCGTTTTTCGAAAACTTTCAGAGCAGTGTTCAACGAAAACTTTCAGAGCTTTCTTTTAACCCTCCATTATTACTCTTGAGTCGGACTATACTCTTATATCAGCACGAATACATATAAGATGCCATTTAAAAAAATTTGTTCAAAACATTTCGAGTTAAAATGTTAACTATTTGTAAATAATAAAAAAACTGTTAGGTGCATCAAGCGCTCTCGCCAACAATAGAAACGACATTTCGCAAATGTTGAGCAGCCGTCTTATCAATTCTGGAGAAATTACGACAAAATTATCAGAAACATATTTGGGGTTATCATTTTTGCAGGCGAAGGTGGAAAGATGCAGGTCGTTAACTATAAGGATCAAGGCCAACCGGTCACACCCAGGAGCTGGTCAACCGGGCGGCCCTGAAATTTTGGAAGTCAGGCCGGGCCGGGCCGGCCGGATAACCAGCTCTTGTCACACCTAAAGACAAAAAAGGCATATTTTCTTTGGTCGGTCATTACATCAGTGTGGTGTTGAATTGTGCAAGCTCAATTTTATAAGACCGCGGGCCCAACCGGTTGGGTTCCACAATTTTGAAACATTGGATCTAGTCGAACTTAGACAAAACGGCAGAACTGTGCTCTATTATATCTGATGATTCGACTGATGTGATGTTTTTTGTATGCAAATCCAGTCATTCGAATAGAATGCAATGCGTTTTTAGAAAAATTGCGCTGAAAATTTGCTGAGAATGTAGGAATTTTATAAAATATAGTCGACGGCCGAGACTTATGCAAGTGTATACAATATGAACTGCAAATTTTATTGTAGTGCGACCGAGCAATGGCGCGCGTAAACGCGGACTAATCAATATTACAATGTACAATGCCACATCTAACTTATTTAACTTAGCTCAAGAACTGGAGGAGGGTAATAAAACAAAAGAACTAGTGGATTCAATTCACTGTCTCAGCAACAAGATGGAGCGATTTCGTTAAATCGGAAATGTAAACTTTGTTGTCATTTATTGCAGGAATGTGTCTCATTACATATTATTAAAATGATATTAAACTAATAATTTAGCAATAAAATCATTCTAAAGTAGTTAGATTGTTGAACTTTTCTCTGAATTCTTGCATTTTCTACTTTAATCTTCTTTGAGGTTATCAGCGCCGCTTAGAAGACGAAAAAATGCGCTAAACCGGCTTTATTTCGATAAAAAAGGTGCATTACAAATATTTCGAGACAATAGGTGCTTAGACCTTAATTCAATGAATGAATGAAAAATTTATTTACTCTAGGTTATACGATACAAATGAAAGAATAGAAATGCGTATAATACCTATGGAAGGGGAGATAGGGTCTTATAAAACCATGTTAACCCCTTTTTGAATGAAAAAATATGGCGTACATAAAACTGTTGATAAATAATAAACTTGTAACTCTGAATTTAACTTTCATTATTGTGAAATACTAGCAATTCGATGTCAAACAACCGTTTTAATGGTATTCGGCGGACGGCAAACGTTCAATCAAACTGAGCAGTCAAAATATTATTATAATAATAAAAATATAATCCAATACTTCCAGGTCTATAAAACAACTAGGCGATTTGCTGAAGCAGATCGGGAAAAGGCCGGCCCCGGGCCGCCCTAGCCTATTTCTCAATTTTTAGCGGATATTCTTCAAAAAAGTTAGTTTCCAGTGCTATTTTTCGGCATTAACAATAAAGAGTGCAACAATCTTTACCTATTTATGTTTATGAAAACTATTTATCAAAATATTCACATAAATCAGTCGATTTTTTCATGAAAATTGTCCCTGCGCTGGGCGACTTTGTGAAATTTTCGGCAACAGTCCGATATTCCAAAAAGGCGGCCCCGGCCCTTGAAATTCCCAACCTTACGTTGAAGTAAAAAGTTTTCGAAATGATGGTCAATTTCATCCGACGCAGTGAGAGTAAATCTCATTACATTTCAAGAATTTGGAACATTTCGTATAGTTTGGATGGAGATGTTGATTCTGGAGTGTTGTATGAGGTTATTATAGTCGTCGGTCAAGGCTTATGTAGGGTATACGGTAAGAACTGCATACTTTATTGGAGCGCGGCCGGGCAATAGCGCGCGGAAACGTGGACTAGTCAATAATGAAATGTAGAACCCAAATCCAACTTATTTTTCAGAAACATCTAATATATAATAGTGAATATAACTTTATTGCGCATTTTAAATTCAGCACTCATACCTTGCATATCGTTTGTCCGCCGACTATAGATGTCTGTTGCGCTTGGTTCGCTTGGGAATAAAGAGATTCATACATTGACTACAACACGGAATGTTCAAAACTGACTACTTTGACAAAATCAGTCCACTTTTAAAGAATTTGTTGTAAAATGTAGTGTAATTAATTGTTTTCGTGAGGTATTTCACAAAAAGGAAGTGTTTTTTATTATTACAGCATATTTATTTTAGACTGGTACTATTTGTCTGACTAACAGCTGTGTAAAGCGTACACCAGCTGACCAACTCATGGAATTTGAACTCGAAATAAGGAACTATAAATATTTTTGTTAGAATAAAATATTATTGATGTTAAATTATAAATAAATAAACATAATATGAAGAAGAGTAGAACAGGAGCGTTTCATAATAATATTGAAAACGGTTATATAGTCGGCTTCAAAAGTAATACGGCCGTGTTAATAAGCAGGAGTATTGGAATATTTTGTCTGAGCAAGGCAGAGCGAAGGCAAGTTTGCAATCTGCTGATATCGCGCGCGTAGAATGCCAGCAGGCGCAATGCTAAAAATAACGAAATACGCAGCATACACGGCCTCATTACTTTTGAATCTGACTATAGAAGGGTCTCTCAAAATCTAGACTGCCTAAGCTATTGAGACTATATCAGAAGTTTGTTATGATGGAATAATGTAACTTAGGTTTTTGCTTATTTATACTCATTTTAGAACTATAAATATAGTAAACGTGATCAACAACAATGGTAAAACCATTTCTAGAAGTTATAAATAACCTTACAAACATACAACATAAGATAGTCATAAGTTTATAGACCTTTATATCCATGACTGATATATTTCTAAGAAACTGTTTTTATTAGTCTTGTTACAGCAATAAATTGCTGTAACAAGGAATTTCCCAAAGGACAACGAACATTTTGCAGCTTTTTTGGTTTCATCGAAATTTCGCTGAGGTTCTTGGGATGTTTTTATATATATATTTATATATATATATATTATATATTATATATATTTAACCACTAGGTCAAAGAACCCTCACGTCTACATATAGTATGTTAGGAAACCAGACACTAATACAGGTGATATAGTCCTAATCTAGACTGTGCTGTTTATGCAAAATTCTGCCTTCAAAAATTGAAAATTTTGCAATTCAGAAGTTTTCTGAAGACGAAATTTTGCAACACCGCCCATTGAAGGAGGTCGGCGCAGAGTAGTCTCGACAGGGGTGGCAAGGGCCGGCCGGGGCAGACAGAATTTCTTTTTTCCCAAATGGACGGCCCGGGGCGGCCCTGAACTTTCGCCACCCTGAGTCTAGGTATTGCGACATACTATATTATGAAATAAGCGGCAAGGCATAAGCGGCCAAAAGATGGACCAAAATTCTTATCTGACTATAAGTAATCGGGAAAAAAAGTTCTAACGTTCATTCTTGAAAGTTTAATGACTGGAATGCCCCGCAAGTGAGTCATTGGAAAACTAAAACACTTTCTTTTTTTCGTTGACAATCTATTACACTTTTTATATGAGAAATCAGCTGATAGTGAGAAAGTGTACTTCGGACAAGAGAACTCGGCGAGTACACGACAGGCTAGGAATTTGCCGGCCCGACCGCCCCGGCCTTTTGTCCCTGCTCTCAGCCCGTCCCGTGGTCAAATTTTTTGTCACTACCAGGCCCGTTAAGTGACCACTCCGGTGTAAAAGCCAATAAAAGGCCGGTTCAACGGTATTTCAAAAGCTTTCGCATAACTCTACGATTCGATTGGGGGAACTAGTAACATTAAGATACTTAATGAAATATGAAATATAAAAAAGATTATTCAGCTGATAGTTTTCCACAATAATAGGCATCATGATATTTAAGGTGACGCAAAATACTTTAAAATACTTTTCTATCCAAACCTCTCTCTATCTATCCTAAAATTTGATTAAAACGTTTAGTTAAAAACGTCTCAAACAAGATCCGCTTCCGGTCCAGCTTCGCCCGTGCCTTACTTCGAAAAAATTTTCTTTGTTTTATCGCTTCTTTCCGCTATTGAATGAACAAAATGGTATTTGCTTTCCTTGAGCATTTTATTGCTGATTAAGTTATCCTAAAAAAAGTTTGAAGTGCTGCTACTACTTTATAATTTACTTACTTTTGGAGTATTGAGAGTAGGTTTACTCAGCAGCGTTGAAGCCATCACGATTAGGAACGGAATACGGTAAGGTCTTTGAAAAAAAATACAGGTTGTATTCGACATAGAACTCAGTTTCATAAGATGAACTAACAATCAATAACAAGTCATCCTTGTCTTAACCACTAGGCTAAATCACCTTCAAAAGAAGATGTTCTATATTGAGCCCAGCTCTTGCAATAGTCAAAACAATAGACTATCTATGCATTCCGCATTCGCATTCTTCAAATTCTCAGCGAAAGTTCCGCAATCTTATAAAAGTTCTAAAAACGTATTCGCTTTTTTACGCGCCAGTATACAAAAGGTCAATTCTAGTACTTAACTATACTTTACAGAGCTTACTATCCAATAAGTATTGCACGGCACAGTCAAACGAAATAAAGGACTATGTTCCTTTTAAATATTAAATTTCTTCGTTTATGAAAATAAGCTCTTTCCATTGATATATATTGATCAAGACTTTAATTAACAAAATAAGCCAGATTTCGTGCATCAACATTTGGCAATCTGAATTTGCTCTGTCCCGTTATGTTAGGACACGGCCAGGGCTGCGCAGGGGCCGGCCCCGAGATTTTAAAATTTGGGCCCGGCCCGGGCCGGCCACATGAGCTTTGTTCGTTGAAAAACGTCGTTGAAAAACAAAAATAAATAAATAAATGTTGAAAAACAGCAACGAAAAACCTTACGGGGCCGAATGTGGCCGGCCCGGCCCCGCCCCGCCCACTCAAAATTTGGGCCCGGCCCGGCCTTTTAAATGCGCACCCCTGGGCACGGCGAGCCGTGATTGACAGAGGAGTTAATAATTCTGGGTTCCGCGAAAGTTCCGCATCCGCGTTGTCCACTTTCTAAAATGTGAAGTTCCCCACATTCCTGCTTACTATAGAATATAACAAAATAAACATAAACACAATATTAACGCTTTATTTTCATCAATCAGCCTCTTATGATTTTGTACAGAGAATTATTTGTTCTTTTGTTTCTTCTAATTCTTCTTGCTCATTGACTTTCTTACAAATGCCTAAAAATATGTAAATTTATAAAGAAATTATATTTTATTATACATTTTAAACATTTGTTGTTGAATTACATTAAAAATACTTTTTACTTTCTTTCTTTTTTTGAAAGGGTCAACGGTTTCAAAGAATCAACGGGATGGTAAAAGGTGAAAGCAGCGGATGCTTTAGCCTAGTGGATAAAGCTGCGGTCTCTGAATCCGCGAGGATTTGAGGCTGTAGGTTCGACTCCCTGTAGCTATAAAAGGCTTGGGAAACCAGCAACTTATTTATCCCTTGTGTACCCGAAAACTGAATGTCAGAAATGAACCGTATCGGCTCAGAAGATTCCGGAGTACATTGCAGAAGTCCTGCGCCGAAGAAATCTACTATGGTTGTGTGATACGAGCGATATTCACTTAGCTTACACAGGAGATGCGCTAGCTTTCGCGAGCATGCCTATTTTGGGAAGAGCTGTGCGCATCCAGGAAAGTGCCGAACCGAGCTTCGATCGATTGAGCTGAGCTAAGCCTCCCATCTCAATCT
Organism: Phasmarhabditis papillosa; assembly: GCA_034691345.1. NCBI lineage: Eukaryota > Metazoa > Nematoda > Chromadorea > Rhabditida > Rhabditidae > Pellioditis > Pellioditis papillosa. The sequence continues at coordinate 964 of JAQGAV010003653.1, read as the reverse complement.
TCCATTATAATTAATCGTACCTGTTTCTTAACCACAACTTGGGGTGTTTCATCCTTGTTTGATTTAGTACTAGAAGATGATGTGCTGCTATCCGAGGCTTGTGCTGATGCTAGACCCTTTTTAGGCGGTTTCTTACAAACTCCCATGCCGGTACGGTTAAAGGCAACTACCTCACGTTTCTTTATCTCATATCTAAAATACAAGGAATAGTTAAATGGAAATGGAGATTAGAGTTATAAAGCTAACAATAAGTCTGCGCCGAGAGTAATAATGGCGTATCACTTGCGTATTTTTAAGATTTTTAACACCGCACCTGCAGGCAAATTGCACGCGCTTACGTGCAAAGCACAATATTCAAAGGGAGTAGCCGCCAGATGCTGGCGCGGTGCTCGCAAAAGGGGCTCAGACGAGCAGCGGATGCTTTACACTCCATCATTACTCTTGGCGCTGACTCTATTCGGAAATCAAATTGTTCATTCTCCCTTGTTATAAACTAACTTTTTGTATGAGATTGCAGTTGTTGGCTCCGTAATAGTTCCCACATTCAATGGTTTCTTTTCCTCGGGTTTCTTTATAATTCTTGTCTTCTTCTTTGTTTTGCTAGCACTGGTACACTGTTTGACACTTTGCTCCTAAATATTATACAATTTATAATAATCTTTTATTAATTTCAATCAAAGGAGTGGTCTAATGTTATTATGAAGTAATCAGATTTTACGACGATGATGAAACTCAGGGACGTTGTTTTCGTAAAGTATCGCGGTTTCTGTGATATCGAACTTTCTAAAACCTAAGTTTCCAGCGCGGTATCACGAGCGGGGCGCCGTGTTATAAAACTTGAATGTACCTTTGCAGAAAACGCACCATGTCGACCGATTTTACATTCATTTTTATAACACTGCGCCCCGCTGGTGATACCGCGCTAGAAACCTAGGTCTTGAGATAGACTATACTAATGCGCTAG
>JAQGAV010003652.1:0-11948 GCA_034691345.1 Phasmarhabditis papillosa | reverse complement strand
AAAGTTAGAAAGGAGCCGTCTCTGCTCAGAAGATTCCGGAATGAATGGCCGAAGCCCTGCCTCGAAGACATCTACTACTATTGTGATACGAGTGATACAGGAAATAAAATACTTTTTTTTTATTGAGAAACTATTTTTGAGTGTACCGTGCCTTTAAGTTTTGATTGGTAGAGTCATTCTAGGCTTTAGATAAGATGGGACCCTTATGTACTGCTTTTTTTTCGTCCGAAATTTCGGAAAATTTTCCGCCCAAAGTAGTGAAAAATCCCAGCCCTGATCCGGATCTAGATCAACGAAGCATTGTATCCAGTGAAACCTTACTAAACTATTAGCAGTCTCGATAGTGACTGTCCTTGCACGGCTAGCGTTGATTGTGGCAGCAGTGACAGCGTTCAGAGTATCCCACGAGGACATCGGATGAAAGCGAATTTTAAGAATATTTGAAGGTGCCACCTAGAACATCTATTTATTTCTTTATCAGGTTTTCGAAAAACGATGTGCAAAGCCACGTTTAATAACGAGTCAATGATGCGATTATTCTGAAAATGGCGGCCCAATCCTTTCTTTGGCCTTTGTAAGAAATGTTTGCTGACAAGTAATCCCAGCGGAAACTAGTTTGCAACTTTTTCACTGGCGAACTAAGCCCTAACAAGAATTCGGACCAACTGAATTAATTTTGAAAACCCTGGAGCCCTACTGATGTTCACAGCTGCAAACGGACTATCAATCCACTTAAAAAATTACCTTTCGGACCAACCATACCAAACTCTCGGCGGAAATGGATTGCACCTGGTCCATCACAAAATCGGCAATACATCTGAATTCTGTCTTAGCGATAGCCGCTTCAATGATATCATCATATTCAATATGCATCATCTTGAACGAATGACATATAGAAATATGTCTACAAATTCATAGATCAATGAGCCCACTATATTAAGAACATACTTCATCAGGCTTATAAAATTGCCCATTGGAACTTCAATGCTTCGACCAGACTGTTTTCGCTTGAGTAGGATATATTCATCGGTCCCTAAAATAGGGATGTATTGCTTGAAAATAGGAAGACGGTTACCAGACAAGGTGGTTCTGTCTTCAAGTTCAGTAGCGAAGGAAGATGTTCCCAACATTTCAACACCTCCACTAATAGGCATCCTACTTCTGACGGCTCGTGAAACCAATTTGTAGAACCGCGTGTTGACCTAAATTGCGGAAAGGTAAATAAGGATAAAAAACAATACACACCGCTCTCAGAGCCAAGCAAGTGGCAGCATCGCATCTTTCGATAACCATTAGTAGAACGTCATCTGGTATGTAGTCCATGCTAATATATATAACAATAATATATATAAGAAACTATACCCAAACTGGGCCAGGTCACTTATTGGGGGCCCCATAAAAATAGAGGTGTCCGACGGATTTTGGCTCCAGAAGGTGCAAATTCCGTCAGCAGCGAAAAAAATTTGGTCCCTTTTTCAGCCCCTCTAATAAATTCTCCAACCTTTTTTATACCCTTCCTAGAATTTTCAAAATGCAGACTCGCCGTTATTTAGGGTATGAATGAAACTAAATCAAATTAATTTTTCGCAGAGGGGATACCATTATACCACAATGTTAAAGCCAGACGAAATAATCCTAGGAAACATTTCGTGAAAGTAAATTGTTATGGGCGCCAGGGTAACCCGGAACCAAGAAACGTATTTTAGCACATTTTTCAATAATAAAAGAAGCGAGGCTTTATCCATCTGAACTATGCCACAAATGCAGTTCTACAACAAATTATGGACATTTGTAAGCTACGGTAGATTCCGAAATCCATTTTATGGGATACGTTTTTCGCTGCAGCACAATTCACCTTATACTGCAGTCAGTTTGTTCATTGGAATCATTTTTCTTTCCAACAGAAATCCATCCAATCAGGGACAGAACCAAGGAAGATATAGAAATGGATGCCTAAACACAGAGAAGATTACGAATAAGCGGGGAAAAGAAACTGCCTTTTCAAGTAATCCATATAATTTGGAGAGCCTGCTCATCGGCACTGTTGAAGACATCTGATTCATAGTAGGCTTGACTCCAGTCTAAACAATGAATATTGCAGCAATTAAATACCAAATAAATAACCTGCTTTGCGTCATGTGTGCGAAACATTCAATAGGCGATAGAGAATATGAGACCGCCTAGGAAGCACAGGTAGAACAGAATGATCGGCTCACCTACTATAAGAATATGACGGCAGAGTACACAAAGTATTAATAATAGATTCAAAAGGTCAATAGAGCACAATTATGAGTGATGAACTACTAATGAGCAAGGCAGTTCTGAGCGAGCTAAAAAGTTGTCAGTCAATAAACCTATTTGAAAGAAAATAAACAAAGATAGCAAAGGAGGTACAGACTATATTATAGTATAGAGGCGAGCCGTGGACGTTCGCGGCATTTTTGCTCGACGCGGTCGACGCATTTCGATTTCTCGACACGATTTCGAATATTGCTACGTGGCTGAAGATCTTCTTAAAACAGAAAGTTCCAGTAAATACATGTACCGCTGATCCGACATATGTCGGATCAGCGGAAAGTAAATACTGAAGGAGACATCTCGTTTAGAGACCACAAACCCTTTTGAAAACTCCTCTGCTATTCCGGAAAATTTATGCGAATTCGCTAAATATAATTACGCAGCCTAAATGTAGACTTTCCTTATTATCATGCACAGTAACCATCTCTGCGTATTCTCCATAGATTGTTTGTATATAAATATATGCATATATGCTCATTCTTATTTATTATTATTCTTACTGAACACACAGATATTTTTTTATAAAGTTTCCACGGAAAGCCTGGTGATTAAATTTAAGGTGTCCCACAACGACAATTTAGGGAATTTTTTGGCACCGTTTCGGCAAAACAAAGCGCAGGTTTTGGTACTCTGCCTAAATGGTTAATTCGACTCGTTGTGAGCGGTTATGCAGTGTTAGGTATCCAATGGACATGGACAAGTTTGGGAAATATCTGGAATGGAATAGGTTTTGCGCTTAAGATAGAAAAAAATCAAAACGTCGGTTACACGAAGATTCATTTATTCCATACAAGAACTGGAAGCAAATTGCCTCCTAAACCACTTAAACACGAAAAACTAAATACCAGTGAAAAAATAATACCAGGGTGAACAGACAGCAAACAACGCCATCGATCTATAACATAGCGAAATTATAAAAATTTAGAATAATAATGAATAGAAAACAACAAAATATAGTGACAAAGACATTAATACTTAATGAGACGGGCGCAGAGCTTTTCAATTTGCTTGTCTGTCAGTGGCAAATCGAACTTGGCACCTCCTAATACTCGCCGAGCCTCGAAGACTTCAACTGATATCGACTGCACGCACAATCTAAACATCTTCACTAAAATGAACAATCCGTTCGTACTCACTTTTGAACCGGTTTATTAAAGACTGGAGCCAGGAGACGAGCTTCTAGAGAGGCGAGTATCTCTTCAACAGATTCAACCTAAAAAATACAGGGTTAAAATGTATCATGCAAAGGTGTAACCTCTTCATCCCCAATTAGTGACTTGAACTTCACATAGTCCACATATAATTGTCCATTCGGTCCCCATCCCTAAATTTTTGTTATAGACATGTACACTAAATAAATACTTACAGGAATAAGGTGAGAAATTGCGTCAAACTGAGTGGATAAGTTGCGAAGAGTTTCCATATCTTCACAGAGAACAGCATTGGGAGCAACATCTTCGCAGAAAATTTGTTGGGCAGTTGCATACGAGGCAGCCTTGAGAGCCAGCTGGCATTGTTGAATTGGTACATCTTTGCCCCGAACCTAAAATGACATTGAATATCCTCGTGAATATCGTTTGAATAATTGTAGCGAATGGTAAAAGCAAGTATCGCGAAATATTAGTGGTTTTACTTTGTTGCAGGAGCGCTTTAAAAATTTGTTTTGAAATTAATATTTTTATTAATGACATTAAAATCAGGGAATGGCGCCGCTTTATTTCGGAGCTTTTTATTTAAAGGAAGTTGGCATGGGAGAAATAGCGCGTTTAAACATGTTTCTGTATCGAATGATAGCAAACTTAATTCAGTAATCAAAAACTAGAGCCAGGAATCGTGTCACGTAATAATGTATACGAAGTCCACAAATTATAGCTACTGATATGCTCTGCTGGTTAATGCTAACAAATAGCAATGATGTAGCAGGTTGTTAGGTTGTGCTAACAATTTGAACTTTTATTTCGCTTGACCGCCTTGGTGTCCGTGAAATATAGCTCACCTTGTTTCTCAAGAATTTCGCATGGGCAATCCATTGAGTGGGCATTTCATTTGAATGACCTATTTTCTCCAAATCTTGAGCTGATACGGTATACGCTATTTTGTCAAGGAAATTACGGAGTGCATTAACACGGCTAAAAAACGATTGAAACAGGAAAATACGCTAGATTTACCATTGATCACTGCTTATGTGGCTTAATACAAATGCCGCAAACTCCGGAAGCATCAAGGCAGTTAGTTGTTCGGCATATGATATATGCATCCGTTGCTCGGATTCGGGTGACATCGTGTTGTACCCAACACTTCGTAAGACGGACCACAAATGCCAGCTAAATGTAAAGATTCGCTATTATAAATATATGGGATCACATACCATAGATGCATATCAAGTGGACTTTCCGTCAGCTCATTTGCAGAATCCAGAACTGCTTCCACAGAATGATAATTGCTGCAAGCCAGAGTGATAAGCTACAATTTAAAACAATAGAGAATGGTAGAGAATACAAGTGTACCTGATGAGTGAGAATATCTTCCGGAATTTCTGGAGCAGGAATAGTGTTTACCAACTGGATTACATCTTCTATACGTCCGTTCCCACGTAGCCACCATAGGTAAACACCCAGGGACTAATTTCATTGTTATTTTCAATGCGAAACTCAGTAATACCTGTCTCCAGCTTAAACCATCCAAGGTATTCACCATTTCTTTGGAACCTGCATGAGATCTGCTTAAAGACTTCACGCCAGCCAAAACCATGTAAATCTTCAGAATATGAACATCAACTGTACACAGTGCTCCATTCACTTCCCAGCTTCGAATCTATGAATAAACAGTAACTTCTGTTAGTTATGAGTATAGGAAACCTGCTGAGCAAACTCATCTCTGGTTGTTTCCGGATCGATGCAAAATGAAGAGAGGAGCATTGCGATCTTATAAAGTCCTTCTTCAGATGCTTTTTCGATTGCACCATCCAAATCACCGCGAACAATAGCTGCCCACGTCGCACCTCCTGTAAATGTCATTAGTATGATAACATGTTTCAAAGTACCTCGGCCTGTGAAAGAAGGGCACTTTTCTTTATTGACTTCGATTCGGAGCCAATCGCAAACTATATCTGTGCGCGACCATTCCCAACGATCTGTTCTATTTTCGGGAAATAGAGCTTTGCAGAGACTCCAAACGCGAGCATCAGCAGTTCTGGCACCTAAATTTTCGATTGTGACATAATTAGCGGAATGCTTATCACTTTGTTTGGCAGTTGCCAGAAAAGAATCTATCAACTGAGCATGATCATCTGTTGGTTTGACGCGAGGCGACACTGCTTGACCTTCTACTTCACAATGTTTTACCTTAAAAAACGAGAATAAATATCTAGCATATGTAAGATTTATACCTTAGCTGACACCGAATTGTTTCTTTTGATCAATTGCGATTGCCGCATATTATGCTCGAAGAGGTCCGTAAGATATTCCTGTAAATTACGAGTAAAACTTGAAAACAATAAAGAATAAATCCGTTACAAACCTGAGTAACATCACTGGAATAGTTCAAATCTTTTATGTAGACCGCATTTGAGTGTGGTTGAAGGGACTGACAATGACGGCCATCTAATTTTAAAAGGTTTAGTGGAAATAGTAAATGAAAACCTGTGCTCCAAGTGATTGCACAGCTTTGGCCACGCACACATGCAGCATCAATGAGACGGCTTTTACCGGTTCCAGCATTTTTGGTAGCCTATAAACATACAAAAATATACAAATTTGCCATCTTGTTTCAACCTCAAATCCACCAGTGAACGATCTTATACCATTTACACAGTCAGGCGTAGACTTTTCCGTATTTTTGAATGAATTTGGCGCAAGAGCTTCCATCAAACGCCTATAAAAATGATATTGAAAAGAGAACAACGACGAAAGAACGTACTTGCTTTCAGCAAGAATACTTTCGGCGTCATCCATTTTCGGTTTCTTCTCCGGGGGAACCTCGGCAACGGAATCTTCATAAGACCAATGATGGCTACTCTTGAGAAGCTGATGGTCCCTACTGAATACACCCCCTCCTAGACCGGTAACCTTCTAAATAAAACCGTCAGACCAGTATCAAAACGAAAATAAACTTTTCCACGATGAACTATAGGCGAACAGAGGCCTCCACTTCCACTATCCGAGCCGTCGGAAGAAGCCTAAATTCGCAGCTATGATTCATTAAACTCCCACAGCACATATATAATCAATAAATTTTTATTCCATTAACAATAACAAATAGTAAAATTAAATAACGTATGCAAATAAAGGATGATGAGTTTTACATTACCTCATCATCTTCCATAATCTCAGGAGTAGACATATTGAGTTTCTGCCTCTGCACATGACTGTGCAACTTTCTTTCATTGACTCCGCGATCAGCTGAAGCGACATTCTCCTCATCTTCATCCTTAAACAAACAACTGGCTATTGAGCAAGCATAAAAAAACATACCGGAAGACCATATTTACTAAAATGCTCTACACGAAACACCCAGCTTCCAGTAGATGGTCGGTAATCCTTGAAACTAGCTCCCATTTTGGCTGTCACGTTTTCGAGTCGATTTCTCCACCCAATTTCAACAAGAACCAGTGGATCCTAGGAAGAATCAAGATAGGCCAACAATATATAAATGATACCTTAATCTCGTTCTTCGCCTGTTTATCAACGTACCAGACCCGTTCAAGCGTAACCTCGGCGGGCCGATTAAGCTCTTCTCCAAGACTTGCTTTTTTAGCATCATCGGGGTAAACAGTAACTTCCTTCAAATTAGTATTCAATTAAATATATGAATGCAACAAAATAACCTTGTGTCTGAATATCACAACTTTATCTAATGCAACATTCTTCAGTTCAATTCGACCTGGCCAATAGACGCTTCCGTAAGTAGCCCGCCCAACGGTCAATCCATTGTTGATAACAACCTTGTCTCCAACAACCTAGGAATGAATATGAATGATTTAACCTGCAAGCAAGCTTACCATCTCTGCCATTTCTCTTATCGATGGCTCGCAGTAATACTCCTTATCAGTGAGAGTAACTCCTCCAGGAGCCTGGGGTGTATTGAGACGACTTGGAGACAAACCCGGTGCAACAGAGGATACAATAAACGTCTAAATTAAAATTCAGTGCTCAATAATTATAAGTAGTACCTCAGAATCAGCATGACTTTCAGTGGCGTCCAGATTTAACACAGGTATTTCTGCGCGGCGCACTTCATCGACCCTTTGCAGTGCAGCGGAAACAGGGTTAACTGCAGGGCTGCTAAAATGTATACAATTAGACAACACAGAACTTTGTTTTAGAATGTTTACTTTATTTCGGAAGTTACCACATCAGTGGTTCGCGGCAATGCATCAGCATCTGATTCTTCACTACGCGAGGCATGTGCATCGAGGGCTTCGTTGACTGCATTGATATCCAGATATTTCAAGTTGCTCTTCCGCGAAGATAATGATAGAGAGTTCTGCGAAGTTGGTAACACATTGGATATAGCTGAGTCCACGGTTCTACAGATTATGGATACAAATAGGATAGAACATTATTTTACCTGTCAAAATGACTTTTATTCAGTGACTTATTGGCAGTGTATTGGGGACCACGAATACCATTTCCCAAGGTTGGAGGCTTAATCGATGATTTGTAATTCAAATCACGATCGACAGTAACAGCAGGACTTCTAATCTGAAGTTAGGTACTAATTTTAACTAGCCGAATGGAACACCAACCGAGGCACCAGCAGCGGGTGAATGATTGCTAAGGAAAGACGATTTGATAAGACTTCCGCTCATGGAGTTGTTTTGAGTTCCATTGGATACCGAACTATTTGATGACATAGCAGATGTCCTGGATGCCAGGAAACGCATCTGTCTTGTTGCACTTGTCGGATTGGGGCTCTCATCAGTGTCATGTCTGGAGCTCAGTTTAAGCAGAGGTGTTTCACCATATGGACTTGCTGCTAACTGTGCTTCCATAAGAGCAAGCCTTGCCTAAAATGTTCCATCTTAAAAGCATAACAAACAGATGAAGCAAAATAAGAGTTACAGCTGTAGGTGAGCTACATACAGATGTAAACTTTTCATACAATTTCATAACATTACACATACCCTCGATTCATTGGCATCACTTCCCAAGATTACGACAGGAGCTGGCATTGGAATTGATGTGGGATTTGCTGCCATCATATCTAAATGAAACATTGACAAAAAGTATATTTCGAAACAAACTAGTAGGTTGCTGTCCAGGATTTCCAAACAAACCAGTATTCTGTGTGGGTTGCGAGCCAAACAAACCACCAGACTGCTGTTGCGCTGGTTGTGATCCAAAGAGTCCTAGTATGAACGTTAATAAACAATATAAATTTAGTATATAGAACCTGTTGTAGTAGCAGCCCCTGAATTACCAAAAAGTCCTCCAGGCTTTGCAGTCGTGTTACCAAAAAGTCCGGTACCTGTACTAGCAGCAGGTTGACCTGGATGGAAAGATATTACAGGTCAAATTATATACGCAAACCGAAAGAAGTGTTGGCCGCCTGAGCTCCGAACCCAAATCCCCCAGTCGCTGCTGCTGCGGGCTTTCCAAATAATCCCCCTGATGATGTATTTGCTGCTGTATTGGATCCAAATAAGCCACCACTACTTGACGTGGCTGGTTGGCCGAAAGTTGTAGATGCCGCTTGGCCGAAGAGGCCACCACCAGAGCTCTGCTGTCCAAATGTGTTTGCGGTGGTACCTCCTCCAAATAATGAAGCCGCAGGCTGCGCTTGCTGTCCAAATGTCTGAAGGGGCCTTTATTCATGATGTACGTGAAGAATAACTAAACCGCTGTTGTAGTGTTATTCGCGCTACCGAATAATGATCCAGTAGTAGCATTTGTAGCGGCTCCAAATGTCGCGGGTGCAGCGCTTGAAGATCCAAAAACACTTGTTGTGGGCTTGGCTCCGAAAAGAGAAGAGCTCTGTAAAAAAGTTACCAGTCCCTAAATGCTCTCATATTTGTTGTAACCTGTTGCTGGGTCTGCTGCTGTTGTTGCTGTCCAAAAAGTCCACCGGTAGCACCGCCAAATGTGGAGGAAGTGGCTAAAACACAGATGAGAAATTGAAAATAGGTTTTATCAAACCGGCACCACCAAATAAGGACTTTTGCGGAGGAGTCGCCGTGTTTCCAAAAAGCGAGGCTGATTGGGTTACGTTCGTAGATCCAAATAGGCCGCCTGATGTTGTTCCAGCTGCCGGGGCCTTTCTATTGGCCATGTAGTCTTCAATGCGCAGTTCCTACAGTGAGGGATAATATCAACAAATTTAGCAAGATTTTACTTCATAACTTTTCGATTCATATTCCTTCATTGCAGTAATGCAAAAATTCTTAGTCTGGATGCTTTGCGAGGATCCATTCTTCATCATAGTGTCCGTTCCAATTAATGGATTGAATTTCACGGTAGTTCCATTTGGTGCAGCTGCGGCTGATGCTTAAACAGATTTGATTATTAAATGACCACTACCCTTACCTCCAAATATGTTTCCACCGGCCACAGATCCGGCGGTGTTGGTGAAAATACCTCCTCCTGTGCCAGAGGAAGTGCCAAATGCGGGGGCTTGGGTAGACGTACCCTGCCCAAACAATGATGGCTTCGACTGACCGAATAATCCTGAACTTCCGGATGTACCGGCACTCGAGGTTCCTTAAAAACATTCGAAGTAAAATTGGAAGCAGAAAACTACAGACCAAATATTGATGTGTTTTGCTGAGCTGAGGGAGAGCCGAAGAGGCTTGTCGGCTTCTGCTGTCCAAATAGCGATGACGGCTGGTTAGTATTTGTGGCCCCAAATACAGAACCGGCCGGCTTATTCTGCTGTCCGAATAGGGATCCACCTCAAACAAAAAAAGTTGCATAACAATTTTTAAAAGTTGCATTTAGCATTTCATATCATACAACACAGGACGATAACGACTCAATTATTTTATATAAAAATTGATCTTACCCGCTGTCGCTCCAAATGTGCTAGTATTGCTTCCAAACGCAGGCTTGTTCTGACCAAACATTTTGGCCTGAAATATTTCTAAATATTAAAAACGAATATAAAATTCTTTAACAGCAAAATTTCAGTGAAAATAACAATTAAAAAGCAAAATTTAAATTTCGAAAGTGAGTCTCAACATTTGCAAACGGGCGCAAGTACGTAAACACCGGGCAAGACGGAAATTGGCTAATTTGAACGCTTGCATAACACTGCAGACAGAAAATTTATTCATTACCGATATGGCTATACAATATATAACTTATAAATAGTTAACTATATATATATATGAAGAATACTATTCAGAAATTAAGTATACGTAATAGGTCAAAGCAATGTTATCGTGAATGAAAAAAATTAAGACAATACTAAAAAACAGTGAACCAAATAAATATACACATATATACCCGTAATTGGGACTACCCCTTTACCGAACTGTGTGATTTTGCCAATTTAGGAAAAAAACATGAAAAATTGTACTTATCTTTATCATTGAAAATCATTATTAGGTCAACTTTCGATGCTGAATTGAGATAATCGTGAATATAAGAGGTTTTGATGGATAACTCGGTTCGTATTGAAGCTATTAAAAAAGGGTCTTCTGCATCATAAGTTGATCTAATAATGATTTTCAATGATAAAGAGAAGTACAACTTTTCATGTTTTTTTCCTACAAAATCGACAAAAACACTCAGTTGGGAAAAGGCCAGTTTTGTTTCGGCCAGTTCGGAAACGGGATAGTCCCCCGTAATTATAAATTAACACCCTAATTATTTACTACATCACTACTTATACATGAGGTCTGAGGTTTGCGAGGATATTTTGCAAGACCACGGCCTCGAGTTGAACTATCACCATGTGGAGGATGGTGCCCGTGTGATTTTCCTGGAATAACATCTGATTTGAAATGCTGTTAAAATATAGCCAAATGTGTCCTTGTAAATGATACTATTGCACGGATAAAAAAGCAAATACTCGACAACTTTCCCCTCTAACCTTTCCCTTGTCCACTAGAGGTAGATTCCGAGTGTCTCTGCTCCACACCCGGATGGTCTTTTGGACGGTGATGATATCGTTGTCCTCGTGGCCTTCTTTTGTAGTTCATTCCTTTGGTGGCTGCAGAAGATTTGTTGTCGTTTCGTCCATCTTCGGTACCTGTTTCATGGATCGGCTGCGAGTTTTCAAAGTGCAGGGTTATAACCTAAAAAAAATATAATTTATCTTTGACGGAATACGAATGCCCACTGTATCTTCAGTTATTAGATTCCTTTTTCTTTCTTCTTCTAAATCAATGATTCCACCTTGTTTCCTCTGCTTATCCATGAGCAACTGCAGATTCGCTAGCTGCGAACGCCAGCTGAACTAGAGCACATACACTTCGAATAGCATAAGATGACCAACCTCTCCCAATCAAAATCAAAATCATCCATCTCTTGAATATGGGTAATTGATTTCTTCTTAACATCATTGGCATCAATTGGTTCAATGTTTTTTTCTATTATCATTCGACATACAGGGCAGAGTAGCGTCTAAATGAAGTACTGATGAGATTATAATTTTGAAAGGCAACTGATACATAACATTTCGGTGCAAAGCGGGTTGGGGGGGGGGGGGGG
>JAQGAV010003651.1:0-11950 GCA_034691345.1 Phasmarhabditis papillosa | reverse complement strand
AGGCTTCCGCAATTGCGTATTTGTCTTTTCTGGACATGATACAAAATAAAACTAGTACAATAATATTTTTCTGACAAGAAACAAAAGTGGCGCATCGAACCACATAATGGAAGTTTAATTTTGCCACAGAACGAGCGATTTTTGAAACCTTGAACAACACCGCTCACAGCAGTCTTTTTGTGGTTACGGACTATATCTCTATATGTATTCTAGTATTATCATTTCTTTGTAATCATTTATTTTAGGCAGATGTAATTGCTCCTTCCCTGATATGTACGTTCACCGAGTTCCAATACCCGGACCACCTATTATACAGGTATTGAATGGATAAACCCTAGGATTCGAAATCCATAAAACCAGAGATGGCAATTTGACAAAAATTTAGCTGAATTCCCGGTTTTGGCGTATTTTTCCTTCCCATTTCCGGAGAATTTAAAAATTTCCGGTTTCTGATTTCCAGAATTTGAAAACCTTTTCGGAAAACCCTGGTCAATATCAGGAGCTAGATGTGAAGCCCTTTATCCTGGGTAGCAGCGGTGTTATACAAGAATGAATCAATATCGGGTGTTTGGTAGCCTTCACTGCACTGAAAATCTAGCTCTTGTAATAGATTATAGTTGTTAATTCTGTATATCAATCCATATCACACGACGGGTGTTCTTGTTATTCTTTCCATCTTTGGGGGCAGCTAGAAGTCGATGTGGGGAATCATAAGAGATCATTCAAGCATACATTCCATGGTTGCTCAATCCGGCTTGGGACGGGAGACGGATCGAACCCACAACCTTACCACTTTACGGATTCATAGGCCAACGCGCTACCAGCTGAGCTACTGCGCCCCTCTTTAAGATACTTCAGATTATAATAATTATTGTTAATTAGGTAGAAGAAAAGATGGTCGCTGTGCCGGTAGTTGTTGTAAAAGAAGTTGAAGTAACCAAACTGGTCCCATTTGAACCTACTCCACCTGGGTTTGGACCACCGCCCGGATGGGCACCTGGAATGGCCAGGCCCGATCTAGCCAAGACCAGGAAGTTGCCAAGGTTAGGGAAACAATAGAATTTAGATAGTAAGATTGAAAAGTAATGAGGCCGTGTAGGCTGCGTATTTCGTTATTTTGAACACTACGCCTGCTGGCATTCTACGCGCGCGGTATCAGCAGATTGCAAACTTGCTTTCGCTCTGCCTTACTCAGACAAAACATTTGTAACACTCCGGTATCAGCAGATTGCAAACTTGCTTTCGCTCTGCCTTACTCAGACAAAACATTTGTAACACTCCTGCTTGTTAACACGCCCTCATTACTTTTGAATCAGACAATAAAAAGTTAAGAAAGAAATGTTAGTTATCAACCTCTGAACTATATGAGTTATGTTGAGCCTAAAACATTTAAAGACAACTTTCAACATATAGAAGATACAAAGTTTTATAATTTTCCAGATGGTCACCGAAACCAACCACTCCAACCCCTCCGCCAATGAAAAAGATACGAACTACTTATCCAACATTCGGTAAGTCTTTTTAGAAGCTTCGGAAGGATTGATGGATGACGAGATAAATTGAAAACCACACTATAGTCATTGGACTAATCACTTGCAAGAGGTTACGGTATGAACTGCAAATTTTTTAGAGGTTATTAGAGTAATTAGAGCAAATTTAGAGCAAATATATGCTTCAATCTTAATTTATTAGACCTTTAACTGCAAGCGACTAGTCCGCCGACTATATGTATTCTAAATTTACATAAAGAAAACCTAAAAAACAATTAAAACACTATTGATTTAGATTCAAACGGTACTCTGTTGGGTGAGATAATAGACTATAGTAATGTTACTAATATATCTACTCCCGAACCATATACAGGACCACCCACATTGGGATATAATAGACGAGGTAGGTACATAGCTTCTTGAACTCAGCGTTGTTTTTACAAGGGCAACTTTTCTCTTTTATTCATTCCTAAAAGTCTTCTGAGGGGAAAAACAGGGGGTAGCAGAGCTGGTTATCCGGCCCGGCCTGAAATTTGGGAGGTCAGGCCAGGCCGGTTCGGCCCGACTGGATAACCAGCTCTGCGGGGTAGCAAACTACCGACTAAAAATTATTGATACCGGGCCGGCCCGAGAAACTCTCACGGCTTTGGAGATATCCCTATGGTAGTTGTTATTAGTCTATCGCAAGACCTAGGTTTTCAGCGCGGTATCACGAACGGGGCGCAGTGTTAAATAAAATGAATGTACTTTTGGAGAAAACGCGCTGGAAACCGAGGTCTTGAGATAGACTATAATAGTTTGTTCGTAGGTCTTAATAATAACCGTGGCTATAGTCTATAACAAGCAAAAGACCGCAGAGAGCGATGGTATACGTAGACATGATACAAAATAAAACTAGTACAATAATATTTTTAAATTTCCGCATCGAACCATATAACGGTTTTCCAATTTTGCCACAGAACGAGCGATTTTTTAAACCTTAAACAACACCGCGCACTGCAGTCATCTTTTTGTTATGGACTATAACATAAATAACCATTGTACATTGTATTTAGAGTGTATGCTTGCCGCCGTTGGTATTCCAGTACTTCATGCAGAGTCGCAATATGGGAAAGTAAGTTATATAGTTAGAACTGTTAGATTCTAAGTTCATAATAACCCAAAACCACCTCTGGTGGCTTAGTGGTTAGAGCACTCGTCCGGTAAACGAAAGGTCGCGGGTTCGAATCCTCATTTGGGAATATCATCCAACAGAAATAAGTGAAGTAAAATATATAGCAGATCTCAAATACTCGCACTCGAACAGGTTCTTTAAACCTTAAATATTCTTAAATGTTAAACAAAGTGAATTTAGGAAATGTTTTCTCTTCCAGGTTGGCTCGTGGATGCGTGACTCTCGTCCATCCTCACAAGCAATGGCAGACAAGCGATGGCTTACTGACGGATTTGCATCGCCAGTACTGTATGAATACGAGAATGAAAGACAAATGATGAATAAAGTACAGAAGATTAAGTTAGTTTACATATAAAAGGAGTATTTATAAGGGTTCAAATAAAAAGTTATGTTTTAGTTAATCTTAGGGCCAAAGCTGGTCTTACGCAAGACCTGGGACTTGAGTTTTTATTTTATTTTATGGGGTTCTTACATCCCTTAAAGTTACAAACACGCTTGCTGTCACCCAGTGCTGGGAATTTAACGGAACTGGGCCGAAAAGAAACCGACGGACTGGGCCGGCCCGGCCGGCCTTTTCCCAGCACTGCTGTCACTGTCCAACTTGAAGACCTCCATCGATTATAGCCAATTTACAAAAATATTATTTAATACACTCTTTTTTTTTAGATACTACGTAGACTACTTGGCCTCCGGTACAGGTAACATGATCTACAATGGTTCTTACTATTATCATAAGCACGGTTCTACTTCGTTAGTTAGATATGATCTAGACACTACGGATCAGATTGAAGCAGAGTTAGGAGACATATCACATGTGGACTGCGGAAGATTGCCGGATCATACCTTTGAGGTATAGTCAGCGCCGAGAGTAACAATGGAGTGTCACTTGTGTGTTTTTAGAATTTTTAACGCCGCACCTGCAGGCAAATTGCAGTACAATATTGAACGGAGAGTAGCCGCCAGAACTAATATAACATAAAACACTAATCGTAGTAGAGGAGTTCACTGTAACTTAGCTTTAACTTTTGTATTTAGTGGCAATGTACAAACTCTGGGGTTGTCCAGGGTAAAGAAACAAAGTTGGGGATCAGGTACTCCAATTCTGAACAACCTTATCGAGAACAAGAACACATCAACTACCTTACAAAATGTCTTTTATAGGAATGTAACGACACAGAACGTCATCCTTGGTTGTATAACAGAGCTCATAATTATGTTGACTTTGCAGTAGATGAGAATGGTTTGTGGGTTATTTATATGAGAGAAGAAACAGAGAATCTAGTTGTTAGTAAAATAGAAAATGTAAGTTAGATAAAGTATGGTATATAGTCAGTTCGACCCGCCCCACAGATACACTTTTTGGCCGTGCCGGCCCGAGGTTTACGCAACCCTGGTCATTACAAACGATATAGTCGACGGATGAATCGTTTGCTTATGTGTACTGTAGAATTTAGAAGGAGCGCGGAAATCTAAAGAAAATGTACAAGCAACCGATATAATTGTGGGCTCCTCTTATAAAAAATAGACCTTTAAACTACATGAGATTTGTCCATAGACTTTGTAGACAATTCTGTATCAAAAGCTTGGTTTCCAGCACAGTATCTTGGATAGAGGCAGTGTTAGATTGAAGCTGATTAGTTTTAAAAAAGAAGCTCCATATTCATCGAATTCCCATTCATTTTATTTAACACCGCGCGACTCTCCTATGATACTGCACAAATAACCTAGCCCTGCAGAATCTAAACTGTATCTTCTGGCAAAATAACTTCATCGTTCAAGTTCCTTATTTCTATAACTTCTAAGAAATCCTATTCTAGGACTTCCACATAGTACGAACATGGGACCTCCCCGAAGTAAATGGTACGGAGTTAGCGGACGCATTTATTATGTGCGGTGTGTTATATGGACTACATTCGGCTAATGTTAGAGATACTTTTATATCTTTTGCATATGATCTATTTAGGTAAGATAGAGAAAAAGGTTCCACATTTGGGGTGGTAAAAGTGGGGGACCGCCCGGGCAGTTTTGCTATACGGACTCGCCCGACCCATCCCCGCTCAAAAGTGACTTTTAACCTTTTTGGTGGTTTGGAAACATCTGATACAACTTGCTATTCTGTATGAAACTTTGAAGAAATAATTCTGATTTTTTGATATACAGCTGTATTTAATAACACCGCTACCATTAACTTACGCCGTTTGAAACGTACTGTATAGTCGAGTAGTGAGGAAGACGTAAACAAGAAATTTCAGGGTTAATATTTTGAACTGTATCATCGAAAATGATCCCTTTAATTTGTGGCCCACATAAAGCCTAGCTGGGAAACAGAGCCATCAAAAACGGGAACCGGGCTGTGAATTTCACGGGACGGCCGGGTCGGGGGCGGACCGGAGTCCAACATTTGAGAAACGGGACGGCCTTGTTCCAGCCCTAAACGGGATCATTCAAAACTTTCAGTTCAGTTCAACATAGTTCAGTTTTCTTGCAGTTCTTCAAATGCGCGGTGTTGAAAATCATATACAGGCGATCCGGTGTGCAGACTTTTGAAATCGACTAGAGAAAAATATCCCTCGATCGTCAAGCATCTTCTTTCCAGAAACGAATCGATACCTGGCCAAGTGTCCTGGTACAATCCATATCGCGGTCTTACAATGCTCCATTATAACCCTGTTGATAATCGACTGTACTTCTTTGATGACAGAAGACTGCTGAGTGTTAATGTTAGGATTGATGAGGATGATTCGGATTATGTGGAGGAGTGAAGGTAGTTTATGGAATTCACCTTGAGTTGGGCAGCTCAGCCAAAAGAAAAAAAACTAGTTGCCAAATCGAAAATCGAGCCCGAAGGCACGTTTTAAGCTCGTTTTGTGAGCTTACCATTAGTTGTTAGTGATTTCTAGAAAATCACCCAAGAGCTCCACGCTAGCCCAAAAAGCCGTTTTTGACAAACTCCATTAGACTTCAAAACTCTATAGTCATCTTTTAACCCCTGGAAAGTTCTGGTTTTAAAGTCAGCAAGCTTCCAACTTACAACCCAAAACATTTTCCACCCAAAATGGACACGAAACGGCTTTTCCATCCAACTAGTGATGCAGAGTAGAGGCTGGCGGCTCGGCACGGAATATAAAAGATCTAACAATTTAGAGTCGGATTCAAAACGAATAATGGAGTGTAGAAAATAATGTTAAAGCCAAAACTGCTTGTACGCAATTGCGTTTGGCTTGTTAATAATTTTCTACACTCCATTATTCGTTTTGAATCCGACATTTTCTTCTTTCCTAATAGAATTCAGTACAGAAAGCAACTTGAAGTAACACTGTCCTGTTTCTTACTTCAGTTTAGAATGTAGTTTTAAAAAACTCAGTTTGGGGATCGAAAATACAAAACTATTCCGAAAATACAAAGCCCGTCAGTTGTGTCAAAATTACTATAGTCGGTGGACTAATCGCTTGCAAGGGGTTACGGTACGATCTGCAAATTTATTTGATCTTATTAGAGCAAATAGAGCAAACCTGTGCTCTAATTCAAATTGTTTAGACCTTTAGCTGCAAGCGATTAGTCCGCCGACTATAACTGCTTTTGGACGTTTTTGTAGTAAGAAACTCCAAATTACATTGACAATATTCATTGCAGAAAAACCAACGACAACTCTAGGAAACGACTTATGCTACTGCCAATTATATTTATAATTTTATATAACACCTATTGATCTTATTATTTTTTGTAGTAAAATATAGCCTACAGTTTATATTTGTGTGTGCGGTTGACATACTTTGTTTATAGTGTTAAATGATCTTTATATAAACAATAATAATACTAAATGCATTCAGCCATATGATGGATTTACAACGGTGGTATATCATATTTGATTTCTTTTAATCGAACCCTAAATAAAAGTAAATAGGTTAATTTTATAGACACACAACTGTTCCATTGGTAGGCCTATAATAATAATAATAATTTTATTAACAAGTAACCATTAGAATAACTTAGTCAATGAGGTATCACAGAAATTCTTCTTTATAAAAGGTACATGGGAAAAAGAAGAAAAGTAGTAACAGTACTATCAAAAATGGAATAAAAAACACCAAAACGCTCGGCAAGGCAAAATCGAACAGAAAAATAGATCAATGCAAGCGGATGAATCTATATAAGCTAAATATAAAAACAATTTAACCAGAAGAATTAAGTTATAAAACTAACGAGAAAGGAAGGAATGGAGGAACGTAACAAAAGCACTAACATACTATTTTGGAGGCATTTTTCGAAGATGCGAAGAATTTGGCAATTTTTGTCCATAGTCTAGCTACACCGTTCGTGAGGTGTTACTTTACTGGAAATCACTAAAAATAGTTTGGAGAATGGATGACAGTTGATTAATTAGTGTTTTTAAACAGTAAACGCGTTGTTAACTGTAAAACAATCAATTTTATAGTAGTCTTACTATTAGTTAGCAGGGTTATCGGCCCCAAAAATGGACCCGACACGGCTTTTCCATCCAACTAGTGATTCACAGTAGAGCTGTTTATCTGGCCTCGCTCGGCCTGGGGTTTTTTGGTCAGGCCAGGCCAGGCCTGGCCAGCGTAACAGCTCTGATCCACAGTAGAGGCGGGTGGCTCGGCTCGACACCCTATCCCAAGTCCACAGTAAAAGTAAAGACCTATCCTATAAAGTCTAGCATGACCCCTGACCCTGTCCAGGTTGTCCCATAATCGTGTCGCTCATTAATCTCTTTGTCGATTGTGTCTATTTTCTATTCATTTCACCCATATCACTACTTTCTTTTTCTCCACCGCACTCCGTCTTTTATCACCACTCCGTCCCAGTTTAACTTGTTATCGCCGTGACGGAATTTCACGTATTCCTGGTGGAGGTTACTCATTTATAAGGATTCTACACGAAAGATGCTGAGAATTTCGCAATTCCTAGGAAATATTTGTTTATTTTCATTTAATTGACCACTTTAAAACTTTTCAGGATAGTTTACAAAACCACAGTTTTCAAATAAATTAGATTAAAGTATTACCGGTGTTACTCTGATTTACGTTCTGTGCTTTTTTGATAAACCTATTTGTAACATTTTTTGAAGTTTATAAATGATTTATTCACGAAAACAGTACTACATCATGCTTTCTCATATAAGGCTAGGTTCCCAACCTGTTGAGTTTTGAATCCGGCAATCGTTTCCAGAACACTTTTACTCATAATAGTTGTGGTATGGGTTATTGGATTTCCAAGCCCAATCCCTAGATCGCAGAAGAACCAAGTAGAAAAACGTGGTCTCTATAGTCTACGGATGAATCGTTTGCAGAGGTGTACTGTAGAATTTGGAAGGAGCGCGGAAATCGAAAGAAAAGGTACAAGCAACCGATATAAATTTGCGCTCGCCTTATGAAAATAGACCTTTAAACTGCATGAGACTTGTCAGGTGACTATAGTTAGTACTTGTTACCGACCCTATATAAGGGGAGGTTTTTACTTATAAATGATTGACTACTATTCCTATTTCTCTACTAAAGAATACTACAATAATCAGTTCTGTTCATAGCTTATAGTTAGGCAACAGCGTCCGGTTCCGTTCTAAATGTTGGTCGTATTTTATCGTTAAACAGGCTTATCATGTAATGTCAAATATTTATATTGGAACAACCACGCAATGTAACCAAATGATGAATTAGAACTTTTGGATTTTCATGCCTGAACTTAACATAAGCGTTTTTTTTACTTATAAAAAAACTTATAGTCGGATTCAAAAGTAATTAGGCCGTGTATGCTGCGTATTTCGTCATTTTACACACTGCGCCCGCTTGCGATATCTGCAGATTTCAAACTTGCTTTTGCTCTTCCTTACTCAGACAAATTATTGCAACATTCCTGCTTAATAAGACGGCCGTATACTTTTGAATCCGACTATATGCAGTTTTATAACCTTTACATTATACACTTTATGGTTGTTTTATGGTTACTTGCTAAATGTTTTAACGGAAAGGATTGCCTAATTTGGCAATACGTTATTACCAAATTCGACAAAACTTATTGTATAATAATAAGTTTTCCGATATATATTCATGGATTCACAAACGTATTTAGCCGAGTAGATTCATAGATTATATTTGGATAACTAACTTTGGATTCTCTGGTTTCATAATTCTACCATTGTTTAAATGTACTTTGTATGTTTTCAGTCGCTGCGCTATTGTAACAGACCGATCGTCTAATTTCAATGAAATTCGTTCAAAGGCCACTTTTACAAGAATGTTATGTTAAATATATATATTTGTTAAAAAGACCAGAATTAACTGCTTATTTTTATCCATTATTCTTTTATTATGTACTATAAAATTTGCAGCAGAACTGTTCTAATGTTAGAATATTAATGTTCTACTAAAATATTATTTTTCCAACAGACATTCGTTCTCAGTAGTTTCTCTTTTAAACTGAAGACAAGCATTGCAAAAGAAGAAACGTCTAGTTCAACTATGAGTAAACGGTTCAGTCAGCTCTACAAGATTTGACGAGATGTGTTTATATATATATTCCAACCAACCATCTATTTTGCCAGCTCTTTGCCAGTTTGTGGCTAGTTTGTGCTGGCGGCTTGCGAGCATCTGCGTCTCCAACCCGCACATCTGTTCTCTCACTCACTAGCAAGAAAAACTAAACATAATGCACTATTTTTCAATTTTTAACGTTAACTACCACCAAAGATTTGTAAATTCGTTGATTTATATATAATTCAAGGCTACCTTTCACTAAGAAAATAAATGATTTGCTAGTTTTAATGTGTAGGTTGAAAATATTTTCGACATCTGAACTTTTGATTCCGTGTTTTTGCTTGGTGCTTTTAATATATCACGGGTTTAGTCACGTACAGCATCATCTACTAATGATTTATATACAGTTATTTCAAAATATGCAATCATTTTTAGTGTAATCAACGAATATTTATCATTTCTATAGGACTAGAAATCCACTTTCAATTTCGCAAAGCATTTTGTGAAACGGCTGTTTCCGCAGTTCTTTTATGTTTAAAACTATTATACTTATGTTTAAAATTCCAAAATTCAAGCAAAAAGCATTGGAAAAAGTTCTTTTCATTGAGAACGTGCACGTCGTTATTTTTACACCGCTCCAATTAATTTCGCCGGCGTTCTCTTTTACGAATTCAATAGTGCAATTTTAATTACAACTTCGTTTAAATAGAAGGTCAAATTTTATGTTTTTATTATATTTTTGGGGGTTAACGATTTGTACGGTCAATGCCGCGGCTTTGCAAAGGTGATACCTTCATCGGCATTTCAGTACCGCTATGCTCCATAGAGTAGCAACGGTTTCTCACGTTTCATCATTTTCTCAATGTAATAAGTATTGGCACTTACGAGTCTGTCGTTTAAATTAGCCACAGTTTATGGGTGGTAAATTAGTGCTGTTTTGTTACAATTATGTTATGATATAGGCAGTTTCGCCTTGTCCACCAGTTCACTTGTCTGCTCAGTCCTTATTTCGTGTATGTTGGGGTTAAATTTTTACTAAAGTTATTTCCCTACTTTATAATATGTTCAGTTTACAAGGAATTTATTTTAAAAACTTCTTGCAACAGAGATTTGTGACCTAGCGAAACTTTCAGACAATTATCTAAATTTTAAAACTAAATTGATTCTTACTTACGCTTGTGCTTGATATCGAACTATTTCTTGTTCTGCTCTTTAAAGTTCACTGATCGATCCTATTTTCACATGAATTCACTTTGTTTTCTTTTTCGCCCCCGTCCATTAGGCATAATGTTACATTTACATTTCAATATTGTTACAATAGTGGGTGGAGCTAGGCAGTATGGGAATATCTAAAAAGAGAGGTACTGTCTAACTTCTTGTAATGAAGTCTTCGCTGGAGTCTTTTCATTTTTCTTATTATTCACGCATCTCAGATAAATATCTTGTCTAAATGAATATCAGATTTCTTGAGATCTAAAATTTTATCAACGTTTACTAAATCTTCATTGTTCACAACTCATATTAATTTGATAGTGAATGAATTGAGTTATTATACATTTATTCCTCTCCTCGTATTTTGCTAAATTCACGCCGTAGGTCTCCTGACTTGGTTTAGCCTGCTGCCAGATAACTGCGAAACGCTAATGTAATCATGTTTCCATTCAAGCCGTTAACTGTAGTTGTGTTGTTCACTCAAGAGCAAGGTTTGGTTTTAACGGGCCCAATTCGGGATTATACGGAACGCCTCTGAAGCGATACACTTGCGTTAGTAGAGTGTTACCATGGAGCCATTTGACATTTACCCCTAGCCGTTCTTCCATATTTCTATATGCTAACCTTTTCTTATTGTTTATTCTATATTTATAATAGATTGTCATTTAGATATCCTTTACAATCCGTATATTCCTTCTCCTTTCTATTTGTCCATCTGCCACAGTTGGCATTGGTTCTTTTATTGTCAGAGGGGCGCCGTTACGTGTCATCCATCACACGTACACTAATCCAATTGTTATTGAGGCAGTCATTTTGTCCAACTCAATAGCAATTCAGTTAAATCAGAAATCCGTTGTCCGAATTCAAATCTCATAGCAGCGCTATATAGCTATCGTAGAAGATACGATATTTTTCTCTCCAGACTCCTCTCGTTCCGTTGTTGCATTTAAAATGGCTCTGTTGACATCAAAACGGCTATAAATACGCTGCAGAATAAATGGTTGCAAATTACAGCTCTGCCTCTCGAATTTTACAACTGTGAAATGAGTTTGCTTGGGTTCTTCTACTATCATCAGAGTATATATCTGTAATGCTAGCAGTATCGAACGAATTCAATTATTGCGTGTCCTTTAGAATTTTAATTAGCACTCTCTCATCCATTGTTTGTTAATGCAACACATTGTTTTTGACACGGTTTGCGCCACGTAGTCGCACCGACGCATTGCCTTTGCCAGCAGAAGGCCTGTAGCGAGACTGTGATTTAGCGGTGTTAGCTCGTATGAGTAGCTCATCTATCCTGTTTTGCTTGTTTTCTCTATTATTTTAAATTTTATTTTTTCTTATTATTCAATTCATATAGTTTCTTTCAGCCCGCCTGCGTTAGACCGTCCTCCTCCCTAGGAACTTAAATTAGGCGAAATGTTTAACAAGGTCAGTTTCTAATTTCGACTGGTATTTTGGGGAAATCGTTCACGAACTCTGCGAAATTAAATCATATTTTTAGTATTTTAAAAAAAAAAAAGTATTTATTGACCTGTAATCGCACGTATCACACAAATAATTGGAGATTTCTTCGGCGC
>JAQGAV010003650.1:0-11953 GCA_034691345.1 Phasmarhabditis papillosa | reverse complement strand
CGGTGTTCGCAAAAGGGGCTCAGACGAGCGTTGTATTCTTTACACTCCATTATTACTCTTGGCGCTGACTATACAAACCTCATTGAGAATCTCCATTATATTTTCTGATAGTTTTTCATCTAATTTAATTGTATATTTGAACAGATATTTCTTTAGATTCCCTTCTGACGTTGCACAAACGTTTCCCAACCAAGTGTTTAACCTAAACGAAGAAACATCTGCTGTCTGACAGGAATTCTGAAGAAAATAAATGTATTCGTCCTGAATTTTGGGTCTTCCAGTATGGCCGTGCCCATCCTGCCCTCCCTGTACTGAATAGCCATGCAATCATTGATTTATGTAATTGTGTCTAATAGAGATGGGCAGCTGGGCTGGGCAAAGTAAGCGCTTAAGTCAGCTGGGCTGGGCTGGGCTGGCTGCAGGTTTTGCATGATTTATTATAGTCGAGCTGGGCTTGATTTTCAGAAGCTAGGGCTGGGCTGGGCTTAGCTTGGTTAGTTATTTGGTACCTTCCTCTGACCTAGTTAAAAGACTGCACCACGTTCGGCTAAGCTGGGCTGGGCTGGGCTGGGTTGTTCATTCAAAGACGGGAGTTTAGGCTGGGCTGGGCTCAGCTTTGTATATTCAAGGGCTGGGCTTGATAGGATCCAGCCCAAAATGCCCATCTCTAGTGTCTACCAAAGAGCTAGGTTTACAGTGCACCTTCCTGGGAGCAGCCGTGGTATATAAGAATAAACGGAACATCAACTGATATAGAGTCTTTTCTTCAAAAGTACATTCATTTTATTTAACAATGCTGGAACCCTAGCTATCGTTGCACACTATAAGAGAAATAACTAAAAACTAACGAAAGTTCTCGAAGTCTAATTTTGTTCATTCCATATCTGTTGAATATGTTATAATTCGGCTTATTTGTTTCCATTAGTCTACATGTATCAGAATAAGTTATATATGTAGAAATGTGAGCAATTAGCTCTGTTGGTAGAACAAACAAACTAGCTTTATAAAATAATTCATTAAGTAAAGAAAGCTATATTTTCGAAAGCAGATATTTAAAGGGACATACAGGGACTATTTTGAACTTGGTCTCAGACTGACTATGTGTCCCATTAAATACTGAATTTGAAAGAGCTGGCCGGTTGATAAAAAAAATAAACCTATTTCTTAACATGTTCTTCACATACCTTTATGTTTTCGTCTTTATTGGTTAGAAGTATCCTGCATTTCTGAAAACGTTGTAATATCTAATCTGTATCAAGAAATAGGATTCCAGCCCAGTATCCTGGATAGAGGCGGTATTAGGCAAAAATGAATGTGGTTTCAAAGAAGAGGCTCCCAATCTTCCATTCATTCTCTATATCACCTCTCCTCCCCAGGATACTTTGCTGGAAATCAAGCTCTTGATACGGACTATCGCAAAAGTAGTAGAGAAATACTTACCGAATGAACGTTGCCCATTTTTAAATTGAAGGTCTAAAATAGCTAGATTTACGGTTAGAACAATGGAAATAGAAAAAATGTGAAGTTTTATTAAATTAGCTGGGAATTAGTTGAATGAAATGGTTAGACTACGAGAAGAAATTGATGATAAGAAGGTCTCCGTCGATTCCCCAATTTCACTGCTGACTGTTCACTTTTGGTGTGGAAGTGCTCTGATTTGGGACAAAATATGTATTATGTAGTCTATAACAAACAAATATCTCAGAGCGCGGTGGTATACGCAGGCTTCCGCAATTATGTATTTCTCCTTTTCTGGACAACACAAAATAAAACTAGTACAATAATATTTTCTAACAACAAACAAAAGGATTGCGCATCGAACCATATTTAAAAGTAATAAGTATTTTATTCCGATATCAATATTTGGATCACAGTACAGGGTGTATCAGTAGTTGTATCCGTAGTTTCTTTCTTGAATCACATCACCAGTGAATATATGACGAAGCGTTCTGGCATTCTATCAAATCGTCAAAGTTCTATTTGCTTGCATCAGTGGATCCAGAGCGTTTTAGGCCTACGTCCCACTGGGGCCAAATCCGGCTTGGGACGGGGGAGGGATCGAACCCATAGCCTCTCATTCTCACGGATTAGGGTGACCGACTAACTAACATTAGGCTATGGTTATATGGGCTGGGGTTCGAGCCATCCCAAAATGCTCTTCTCTACCTCTCGCACCGTACTCAAAGTGTCTAGTCCAGTATATTTCCTGTATTGCTTATGGCCCTGCTCTGAAACTGCTATTAGTGTGTAAATTGCGGAACGAGCTAGCGCCTAAACAGATTAGGCATCCTCTTGTAAAATGATAATAGCACTTTTACTAACAATTGTACACTTTTTCACCCCAATGGCCAGTTAGCCTCGCGACCTAAATTTCTCGCTATCAATATCTCGCAGTTTATCAGCCTAGCATACTTCAACATGCTACGTATGAACGGCCAAATAATAAAATATAATTTAGCTATCATAAACCATTCTATTTATTTTCATGTTCATTATTTGCAAAGCTATTTGTTTTTACAATTGTGGTACTTTATGTAGCGCTTAAATGGCTATAATTTCTAACATGAGACGATAACTTTAATTTTTAAATGTTTCTTTTCAAACAATCAGCATAGTTTCATAAGGCAACTTTTGTGAATCCACAAAGTTTTTTAAGCTCCCAAACACTGTTCCAAGTTATTGGATGGCGACACAATTCAAAATATAAGGCAATACCCGAAAACACATCTCTTGACTAAACTGAACAAATCATTGGAAGAGAGAAAAATGGTTAAACGAGGTAAACATGCTGAAATTGGCAACATTTCTATTACTTTTTCCAGGAGTAATCCGCAGGTTGTTCACAGCCAATAAAGGCCCAGAAGAAGAAGTTATCATAATTGAAAACAACTCCACAGAATGCGATAAAGTTATTAAATCGGAGAAAATTGAAGAATGCTGGAACAGTGCTCCTGCCAATGACGCCACAGCAAAGAATACCAGTTTTCTGGAGTTGCAAAAACAGAAAATGGAGAACAAAAGTTTCCGGGAGAATGAACATCCCACTTGAATAACATATACTATTAAGCCTGTGATGTGTTAATCCGTTGTTCAGGAAATGCTGGCAATTGTGTCAAGCTTATCGTTTACGATGGTGTTATTTCAGATGGAAAAGCTGTAACAGTCTTTGCAGAATATACAGGCAGCGAATCTATTAAGAAAGGGAAAGCGAGTACACTTGTATACATGCTGTTTAAACTAGGTAACGTAAACAAGTCACATTCACAATAGCTTTTACGACAAAGTGGAGAAAGCGTCTTAAGTTTGTTGAAGGCCTTTGTCACATAACACGCGCTCTTTTCACGATAGCACGATCATGCCCAACCACAGTCCATTTAAGAAGAGATATATAAATCTGATAGTCACTTGTAGTCTTATATTATGATCTAATAAACGATAATCACAAACACCATCGTCTTATTTATTTGTTGCTAAGTCGTTATGTAACGCCTTCAAAGAAAAGCATTGCATTTTATCTGGGTATATGATCAAATATTGTTAATTAATAATTATAATGAAATAAATGATTAGGAAATAAAAACTTACTTTAGTACTTTCAATTGGTTAGTTAAGTAAAGGTATTCAATCCGATTATCGATCAATGACACGGTTTATTTTGCAAGTTATAATAGATTTTTTAGAATTCTCGTATTTTCTAAATATGAAAAATGTTTCTAGCGTTCATTGCAGAATCTTCAGAATTTAAGTCGATCACTATGTTAGTAAATACATTCAGAAACGATTTGAATAAATTGAAGTGATAAACGATATTAACGGTAATTTGCTCTTTATTATTGAGCACTGATAATCATTTAGAGTTCACTTGGGCACTCGGAAAATAATTCGAACTTTTGGGTTTTTTTCGCGCTATTTGGGATTTGATTTGATTTGATTGCCCAAATTAATCGTTGTTTTCAGTTGTCTGGTCCTAGACGGATTTCGGAGTTACCATAATTGGTGGGATGGAAGGCCGGTTGAATAACTACTATAACAATATATACTGTGGATTCCCAGATGAAACCCGAATTTGGAGCTAACGACATCCCACAAGTGAATTTCTTTGTTTTAAGGCACTATCTTGCTGGTTTTCTTTAAAATTTAAACAGTTCGAGAAGAATCTTTATTGAAAACTTTTTGATTTATACTCTGTGTGGTAAGTATAGAAGAAACTTTCATACGGCCAACACACTGGAACCTGAAAGCAAAAAGTATAAAGTATTTAAATAAAGAAAACTATCTATCATTAATTGCTTTCTCTAAAAATAAATTGATATCATTAAAATATTTCAATCCTACGATGAAACTTCAATAAATAATATTCACAATTAATTAGGCAACCTCTTTTGATACGCCGAAGTTTAATTGACCTGCTTTACCTTCCCAAAGCCCTAAGCCACACCCCTTCTCTACTATAGTCTGTCTTCAAACCTGCAGAGATGGGAAGCGGGCTTATTAATTAATTGATAGCTGAGGCTGATGTGTGTTTTTAAGGCTAACAGTTTTTACATTTAAATTTATGATATAATCGACGGTTGTGATTATAAAATTGTATAAAATATCCAAATAAAACATGTAATTTATTCGAAATGTTCTTTATTGTCTCATAAGCCCTCAGCGATCAATTAATTAATTTACGCGCCCGCTGTCCATCACTGCAACGGCGCGCGGACCGTAGGTTTGAAGACAGACTATGTCCCGCCTCTAACCCCGCCCCTCACTGACTAGAAGAAGCATTCTTGTTCTGTCCGGATGTCTTGTCAACAACAATGGTAGCTTGGTTTGTCTCTAGAGGGCTATTTGCTTCAATTGCCTCGTTAGACTTCTTTTTTGCACACAAAAGTAACAACGGGGTGAGCATAGTGAAAAAAATAGAAAGACTTGTTGTGATACTGGAAATAAATAATAAATCTTTATACTCTCAGGCGAGCATCTCTTATTAAACTGTGAACATAAGGACTGAAATATATGTGGATGCCGCGATCGGGGTACGAACTATGCAATCAATTATATATTCCAAACTCAACCAAAAGTGGTAGAATAATAGAATAATAATATCAAAAATATAATAGTATTTTAATTTCACTGACAAAAACTTACTAAAATACTAAACACATCGTTGCAAAGCCGGCTCAATACTAAATGTTTGCCAACCAATATCTAAGTTTCTCCCAAAAATAATCAAATTCTGATCTCACGATTGATTCTCGGAAGATTGAATTGAACCTCAGGTCTCTCTAATGACTGGGAATCTCCAGGGATGGAAAATACCTACTACGATCAATAGAAAACTCGAAGAATCTTTAAATTTCCAGCCCACAGAATCCGAGAATCGTGAGACCGGAGACGAAGTCCGTTTTTGGGAGAAACTTCATTGGCAAATATTTAGTATCCACCCCTAGATTAAAAGAACATGATAATACTCTCTATGAAACCCAGAAAAATAGTCAAGAACTGAAGTTATGCACTCAAAAACAAATTTTTCTGGGTCAGGTTTTGCTTTCATTCAGTTGAATATCTAATTTCTTCATAGGAGCGAAATATTGATCCCAGTAGTTAGAGTTCCGATCTCAAAGCTCATATATCAGTTCTCCTTAATTGATGAGAGTGAGAGTTATCGATTAGGGATTGGTAGAATCTCTGCTCAGAATGTTCAGTTGATCAGTTTGCATATTTTCCTACACGGAATGGTTGAATCCATCTATCACTGTAAGTAAATTATATTTCGGTCACTTGAAAAGTGTCCGGTTCTTTTAGTTAAGCGGACCCAAGCAGGCCGGCACGGCCCGTCCCAAATTTTAAAAGTAGTAGGCCTATACTTTGCTTAGTTCTTGACAAATCAGTCATTTCACTTATTTTACTGGCCAACTATGTTAACTGATGTTTAAAAAACATTCAACAATATGTTTAAAAAAGATTTACAGATTATTGGACCTTAGGCGGGTGCTAGGATTACAACTTATCCTGGAGAGTAATGCAGTCTCCAGTGGCCCTAGTATAGAAACGCCCGGGTGGGTTCCCGTGCAGTTTCTAGCCCGCCCGGGCAACAATACTCAACGGCTCGGGCAGCCAAAAACTGCCCGGGCGTTTCTATACTACGCCCACAGGCTTTTGTTTGACTTTGACTAATGTCATTGCCTGTTTTTATTGCATCTGAATTTTTCAGTTCTTCACTGGCTCGTACTGGGTTTCATATTTTCAATATATTGCATTATACTATGTGGAGCCAAAGAAAACAAAGAAAAACAGAAAAAGGTTTGTCAGTGACATTTTTAGCTAACATAGTAACTTCACAACTGAGTTTATAACTTATAAGTAAAAAAGTACAAAAAAGAGGCGAATTCAGTATTTGCCGTAGAATTTTAATACATTTATTATAGTGCTAGCTTGAATATTTAAACCGTTTATTCATTCAAACTATTACAACATATTTTAAGATTGCAGAAAATAAGTTAGAACTATTTTCAGGACAAACCACCAACCCCGACTGTAGCCAAAACAGAAAAGACTTCTAAATCAGCTAAGAAAGGCTCTAACAAGAATTCTAAAAATGGCGCAAGACGGGTTAGCTATAATTAATGAATACTATCAAAACTCTATAAAGTATGGGTTTCGAACATATATTTTAAATTGCAAATTTGCATATCTATCTAAAATAAACTTATTTTATTAATCTAAACCAAATTGTAGACGGCCCCATCTAAATCTGACAGGACACAGAATTCAGTTGAACAACCTCCACAGCAGCTGATGTTGTTAAATGATGTTAAAAAGTAAGCATTGCTAATTACGGCTCGCCAAAGCGGACAAACGAAATGAACGACTGCGTTCCCTTTTTAATTTCTAAAGTTGTTCGTTTATGAGAACCACTTAATGAATT
The DNA here is from genome assembly GCA_034691345.1 of Phasmarhabditis papillosa. NCBI lineage: Eukaryota > Metazoa > Nematoda > Chromadorea > Rhabditida > Rhabditidae > Pellioditis > Pellioditis papillosa. The sequence goes on along the minus strand of JAQGAV010003650.1, from coordinate 5,037 downwards.
TGTTCAAAAAAATTAAAGCGCATAGTTTCTTGCAATCTCTTTCGAATGGTACTAAAAATTTGGACATTTGCATTTGCTGTGTCCCGTTGCCTTAGAGCGCGGCGAGACGTGCAATGGCACTGGGCTGTTTCAAATCAAAGTCTTATACCGAAATCACAATTCTCGCACTTCTATAGCCGTCGGGCTCATCGCTTGCAGGGGTTACTGTGCAAACTGCAAATGTATTATACATAGGTTATTTTAGTAATTAAAGCAAATCTATGCTCTAAATATAATTTATTAGACCTTTAGCTGCAGGTGATAGTCCGCCGACTATACTTTATGTTACTGGGCTTTTATGAGATCCATTAAACCAATAACATATGATATAGTAGAAGGAAATGTGGAAACATGATGTCTAATATTATGAACTAGTTTATTACTTATTAACAGTTTATCCTTGCTAAATACTAGTCGAAAACAACAGTAGCCAAAGCATACTTCGTTATACGTTAATTGGGAAAGCATAATGTTTTAATGAATAAGGAAGTATTTATTATTATCATCTATTTGTAATAATTAATGAATATACATATTTCTACAGGACTCAACAAACTAAAACCACTGGTGAAGAACTGCAAACGACTCCAGAAGGATCGAAGGAAAAGGAAAAGGACACTAATAAAGCAGGTTAGAATAGAACCAGCCAACTACATCAGACGTCGCAAAAAGACGGACCGGGCCAAAAACATTGCCCGGCTCGTCGCGCGATCTGTATTGCATACATATTCATCTTAAACAAAAGTGTTTTGGATGACTTGTTCAAATCAAGAAATTGTAACTTTCCAACTTTTAAAATCTTTCAATGCAAGCTAATTTTAATAATAACAAGTTTTATATCTCCTTTCTTTAAGTGGTTAATGAGTACGTGAAAAAGGCCGCTGCCGAAGGTAATATTCTAGACCCAAAACATGTCAAAAACATGGGAAATATTGATGATATTGAAAAGGTAGGAAAAAAACTCAAATAGACGCTTATTATAAAACTTTTAGGAAAACCATGTGGATAAAGTAAAAGACCTGGAGAATATTAAAAGTGAACCGGACCCACAGAGTGTATCAATGGTAGTCCCTCTGGATCCGAAGAAGAGAGTGAGTACACCGGCGGCGCGGGAGCAAAAATACTAAACTTAGCAAACAATTAGCTGCAAACCTTTGCCAGGACCGTTTCTATACTTGAGCAAAGTTTACATCGGTTATCAAAAGAAACAATACACAACATAACCGCCCAGTTCATTTGCTACAGTCGGACTTTCTTAAAGGACTGCTTTAAAGGACTGCGCGCCCGTAAAATGCTTTCTCGTAAAAAAAACAAGGTGTCATAGTCTATATTTTAATTTTGCCATAGTGTCAAATGCAAGTAGAGACGATAGCCTAAGGAAAAATATTTTAAAAACAATCACGAAAATTTCTTAGCCGTTTGAATCAAGTCTGATTGAACCACGGATATGCTGTGAATAAACTGTTGCATTTTATAGAAGTAAAGTGTACTTTCCAATAGAATACTAACCTCACAACAAGTAATTCACACATGGCTAGCTTTATTCACCGTTAGTCAGTTGGCTCATCACGAGCAGGCTAGTTGATACTCTACCCCTGAGTTGGGTCGCGGCCGGAGTGGCAAGGCCGGCTCTCATATCAGAACTTCTAGCCCCGGGCCGGCCCTACTAGGCCCCACTACTGCGAAATTCCAATTTTTTTTACCAAAACTAACAATTTTGAAAAAAATTCAAAAAATTGGAAAATTTGTAGCATTATTAATCGGTTTCGAAAGTGAGTGCCGGCCCTCTTTTCACAAAAGTACGGCCCGGGTCGGCCCTCACTTTTGACAGCCCTGGGTCGCGGCTTCATTTGACAATCAAACCATAAATGTTTACAAACAGTGGTTTTACATAGACCATTTTTCGAATCCCCTATATTGCGAATTATTAAGTGCTTCTAAAAGTTATTTAGTAACAACTGGGACTGTTACAGGTTTCAATCAATGAGACAGCCTGTAAACTATACGAGACAAACGACATTGCTACTATGGAAGATGGAGAGGATAACCAGGAAGGCGAAGTATAGAAAGACAATTCCAATCTAAGCAACTATTGATAATGTAATCATTTTCTATTGAGTAAACCTGTCTCAATGTCCAAATATTTACGGTACGTATAGTCCATAATAAAAAACGACAGCAGTGAGCGGTGTTTTTAAGGTTTCAAAAATCGCTCGTTCTCTGGCAAAATTAAACGTCCATTTTATAGTTCGATGCGCAATTTTTTGTTTGTTATAGATTATACATAAATCCGCCCTAGATCTAGAGGATAAAGACTAATCTCTGTCTTTAATTAATAGATAGGATAAAGACTAGCTAAGAAAAATAGCGGCATGACCTCTTCACAGAAAAACCGAAGCAATCACTTCGGCCCGGAATCATGCGGCGCCCGTCGGCGTATCGCAACCGTTCATTATAATTATATATAATTTTTCCTTCATCGATTATGTGATCATTACCAAATCCTTTGCAACGAGAAAGACACCCTTGAGTGCGGCGTACTTGCGCTAGGTTTTGCACGCAGGCGAGAGACATCATGTTAGCGTTGTTAGAGAAGAGAGCGCAGAGACAACACATTAAAAGATTTCTAAAATTATTTCAACTATTAGACTGTTTAACGTTTTATGAGAATCGCTGGAAGCTAAATTTTTTTCTTTTTGAAATTCACCAAAAACAGCTATATTTAGGGTGTTTTGAAGGTTGGAATTCCAATCGCTTAAGCGAATAAAAGAGTACTAGGAAACGGGGTCGCTCTGAATAGTTTAGTTTCTATTCTGGGATTGATTGTTTCTTAAAATTAATGTAAATGAAGATTATTTCGAGTCACTTTGTGACCCAAAAGTGTCATATCGGATCATAATATAGACATGATTATGGTTAGTAACCTGGTGTATAGGCCTGCGGCGCCAGCTAGTAGGGGGGCCGCTTCTCGGAAGAATCCAGGAGGGACTGTATCGTCAATACTGGTAAATGCAGGGTAACACATTTTCTAAAACCGGCTCCAAAGCAGGTGTTTGGTGGACTATAGTTAGTGTTTGTCCGGAACCAAACAAACTTCTGTCTGTATGTTTGGAAATGAGAACCCGGACACGCAATTTCGGAGACCCGGACCACGGCCTGAGCATCCCAACTACCTGAATATGCTTTCTTACCTGGTTTGGGTGCATATCTGTTGGTGTTATTGGCGGGTGCACTGTTTCCATTATAGGCATAGTCCTCTCTGGTATAGCCGGATCCAGATGTGACGGTTGCATTTGGGGCAGAATATCCACCAGCGCCCATGTAACAAGACTTGTCACCCATTTCAAAGAGTTTAGATTGTTGTTCTAATTGAGGAACTATTGATTTAGAATGTTATTTATACAAATAATTATTAGAATTCTCAGTTCAAATGAATATTCGAGGGATTGAGAAATAGTTTAAATGGTTATGTAGACAGAAGTTGCAGCTGGTGATGAGAGTATAGTTTCGGAGTTGAAAAAGTTCCAGTATTATGAAAATATCGAACAAATACATTCGGGATGAAATGCTTTTAATAAACATGACAAGACTATTACACAAAAACAATAGATTTTAAATATCTTTAATATTTGAGAATGTTGTAGATGTATTTGGGTATACCAAGTATTGTACTTATTAACTAATTATTCATTCAAATTTCGAAAGTTAGTGTTCTGTGCTGAATGAGTATCAATTGATTTGTTCCATGATGAGAACTTAGAGGTCAATAAGGTTGTCTTGCTAACTCGTGAACTTCTGGCCCAGCCGACCCTTTTTGATTATGCGAAAACCCTTAAAGAAAATGTTCTTAACTCTTGCTTTGACTTATCAAACATATAAAATACAGGATACTGTTTAAAAGCCCATTATATTACATCTTTTAACTCTAAAAAAACTCTTCTCTTTAAAGCTCTTTTTAATTAAATGCTGTTGTTCACTATGTAAGGATCCCATTCTTATATGTTTCTCATCTGAAACGTTTCAGCGTTAGTCCATTCGAACGTTACTGGATACTTTTTTCGGATAGTTCATTTAATATCTTCCTAGTATTATTTTCCTCTAAGCGGTCCGCTCAAGATGAGCGGTTCAAAGGATTCTAAAGATGGTAAAAGCTTGATGACAGAAATAACGGGCTTATCTCTGTACAAGAGGCACAGTCTAATTCAAAAGTAAAGAGGCCATGTAAATAATTTGACACAGCGCTCCTTTCAAATTCTGCTGGTTACTCAGTCCTCACATAAAAAGTTTCTTGGGAAAGTACTATAATTACTAGTCTCTATTACTACGTCTCTTACTAGATAGACTATTAGACATCAAGCGTTGTGTTTGACCAAACTAGCATAAATGTACTCGCATGGGTGATCCCAACATCTTTCTAATTGCCGCTTTACTCAGGATGGTCAGTTATCAGATATATAGTCGTTGTGGTATCGGGTTGAGAAGTTGTAGCGGAACCAACCTGTTTGTATGAATTTTTCATTTGAATTGCTGTAAACCTTTGTCAATATTGTAGATATCGTCTTTTAGTTGGCTTTGGTGGCACTTCCTCCTGCTAGTTATCGGCTGCTTGGGGCTGATTGTGATTTTGTTTTTCGTGTGCAGATGGACAATGCGTAGAGGGAGTGAGTTCAAAACTTTGTGTCTATAGATTTCGACCGGGTTGGTCAACTGGAAAAAAGTTTGGTAGAACGTAGTTGTGACAACTTAGGCGCACCGGGTCGTAAACCGACTTCTACCTGTTTGGGTAAATAATAGACCTAGTTTATTCTATTCTTTTAGAGTTAACAACGCTCGAGCCGATTAATGATTTTCAACTTAAAGGTACCTAGACACGGGTTTTTAATGTTAATTTCAGATGAAAGAGCTAATTTTGCTGATTCTGATTATATAAATATGTTTATATCGGGAATTCCTTGTATTTGAGAAAAGTTAACTCAAAGTGGCAAATTTGGGCAATTC
>JAQGAV010003649.1:0-11954 GCA_034691345.1 Phasmarhabditis papillosa | reverse complement strand
GTTGGTCCGTCCTTGCCAGAGTCATCCAGGACAATCCGTTTGCCTGTACTTCTTTTGTTGCTTTGGTGAGATCGTCTTCCCATTGAAGTTCCTGGCTCCCCAGTCTCCTTGTATTGTTTCTGGGATACCACTCTGCTACATCTTTTGCCCATCGACCATCTTCTGCTCGTGCGAGAGATTCTGCCCATGAGAACTTCCATTTCTTTGCTTCGTGTAGGATATCCTCACTGGTTCGCTTTCTGATGACATCATTGGGGATGCGATCGAGTAGAGTTACATTCAGCATAGCTTGTTCCATTCTTCTTTGGACAGCTTGTAGTTTGCGCTTCTGACAGTGTTTGAGAGAACAGCTTTCACAGGCGTACAACATAAAGGGTGTAATGGATAGGTTGAACACCTTCTTTCTGCATTTCATTGGAATGTTCTTGTTGGTAAGAAAGGCTCTATGTTTGTTGAGCTTCCCAATCCGGCTTGAATTCTTCTTGTGATTTCACGAGTATCTCCCAAGACAGATGAACCTGTCTACATATTGAGTGTTCTTTCCGTCCAGAGACAAGGTTCTTCGCCCCCCATTACACATGGCAACTGTTTTCTTTTCATTTATCTGTAGGCCGACTTTCCTCGCAGAATCTGAGAGTTGTTGAAAATAAACGGAGAATGTGGGCAGCCTTGCCGGACACATGTTGATGCTTGGATTGCTGTTTCGCCATATGGTAATTTGACAGTTGTTTCGGAATTCTCGTAGAGTTGTTGTAGGGTATCAATATATGCCGAATTAACTGCTTGTTTCTCCAGAGTTTTCCATACTGCTCCATGTTCTATTCTGTCGTAAGCCTTCTTGAAATAAACAAAACCCAAAAAATATTGCAGTTTGTAGCTGTGATATCGGTAGATTATCCCCGTGACAGTGAATATGTGATCTAGAGTAGAGTATCCACGTCTGAAGGCAGCTTGTTCCCGAGGCTGTTGTTGTTCTAGAGATGTCTGAATTCCAGCAGTTATCATTCTTATGAAAAGCTTCAGGATAGTAGAAGAAACAGCAACTGGACGGTAATTGTTGATGTCTAGTGGGTCTCCTTGCTTGAAGACTAGAGAAAATACTGAACTGCCCATAATATTCGGAATCTTCTCTTCATTCAGGCATTGGTTGAACAGCTCCCAGAGAACTTCAATTATTGTGTCGGGAGCATAGAGCAGCATTTCACTTGAGATTCGGTCTTTCCCGGGTGCTGGTGGTTCCGAAGCTAGTGTTCTCCGTCTACGATTTGTGTAATTGGCAGCAAAAAGTCATTGTAGAAGTCTGTAACCAGATCATGCACCTCTTGAAGGCCGGTTGTTCTTGATCCGTCCGATTACCTCAGTTGGTTGAGATTGATTCGATAGAGCTAGTTCCTTCGCAATTCCTTGTTAGAGGCCATTTTGTTCTTGTATAATCGCAAGTGATGTTGTTTAAGATCTTCTTCCAAGCTAACACGAATACATTTCTTAAGTTGAACTAGTTGAATCTTTGCAGCTGCAGATGGATTTGTCAGGAGAATTCTACGGTCGCTAAACAGTTGCTTTGTTTTCATTGAAATCCTTACTTCACGGGTTTTGAAGGTGGTGACTGCGGTGACTCCTTCTTGCATGGAATCTTTCAAATTGATGTAGACTTCATTCGGAGAATTTCTTGTGTCGATTCTGTGAAGTTCCATTCCAACATTGTACATATTCCAGTCAATGAGTCTATCCGTAGGTCGTGACTTGCACCATTTACGGATTTTCCAATTCATATCGACAACAAACGATTAACAACGTTGACATTTTTAATGATTCGATGCTGTGAAGATAAAATAAGATCATATTGGCGGTATGTAGATCCAGTTGGTGATCGCCAAGTCCATTTCCTCCGGTTCCGGCATTTGAAAAAGGTATTCATAACTTTGAACCCATTTCCCATCACCAGTCAAAAAGGAGTTCTCCACGATCGTTCCGGTTGCTTTATCAATGACATCCCACAGCGTTTTCAGATGTATTTTGCTTTTTACCAACTTGGGCGTTGAAATCGCCGGTGACGATTATACTGAATTGCTGGCGGCCCCCTGATCTTGTAGCGGATTGCTGGCCAACAACTCTCCTCCCGTATTGCGTTGAAAGTGTGTACTTTCGTATTAGTTCCAGGAGGTCAACGTAGTCTTGGTCTTGATATGAGGTAGTGGGCATGTAAACACAGAAAATTCTGAGCGTGTTGTAGTTCTGCTTCAGATCCAGGTAGCAAAGGCGGTCGTTGACAGGATGGAAATTCTTAACCAGTGAAGTGGTATGTTCTTTCACCGGGAAGCCAACTCCATTCCTGTGGGTATTTCCACTAAAGAACAAAGTGGACCTGGCTCTGTTCATCTGCACATTGCCACTTCCATCCCGTTTCACTTCGGTCAGGGCACAGACATCACAGTTAATCTTCTCGAAAGCTTCTTCCAGTAGAGTCAGGCGTTTAGATGAACGGAGGCTTTGACAGTTTAACGTACCAACAGTAATGACGTTCATTAAGCCACTAAGACTTGTTACCCGTTTTCTTTCTAAGGGCCTCTAACGGGGACTCAATCACTCACAATCTCCTTTGAATTGTATATTAGCGGCGTTTTCTTCTTATTACAGGAAGAATATAGGAGAATACAACCAGCCCGTGGGAGAAAGAAAGAAAGAAAATTGAATTAAAAAGAAAAGAAGACTTAAAAAAGACTTGCAACCACTATTTTTAGAAGCCACTATGTCTCATTTCGTTTCTGAATCCTACAAACTTCTATGGTGAAATTGATAATATCGCAATAGTTCGACTTCATTTGGCGATGATTTTCTGCTTTACCTATGGTTTTCTTTTTACAATAACGTGCTGCGTCATATCCTTTATCAACATACTCAACCAGCCCTTCACATCAGCAGCAAGCAAACGCCGCAATATACGGTTTAATAGGAATCTGATTGTACAAGTAATATATTTCAGGCAATCAGACTACTTCTAAATGGCAGTGATATAGAAAACTTTATTCTCGAAATATTTCTCATAGTATGAAATTGAAAGAACGTTTAATTTCCAGTTGACTCTACCGCTTGTTGTATTGTTTGTTCCAGTATTTTCGGTACTGATAATCACGAAATTCAAAATTTCGGACACCTTTGGTGAGTAATACTTTTATATTCTAAGGTTCTTTATTGTTTTTCATTTCGGATACAAAGATCACAGATGTTTGGAAGGCGACGTCGGAACTTAAGGAAGCGGGAAACCATTAGCAAAGCGCCTTTAGTTCAGGGGATCTCTCCTTCGAGGCTATTCGGTCCACCGACCTCTAGCTTTAGAGCCGAATATTTTAGTATTTCTTAATAAATAATATTATTAGTTTATAGACATTGGCAATATATGTCTCGTCTCAGTCTCTGGTTGTGGCATACTTACTCCTTGGCTTGTGATTATAATGAATGTTCCTTATTTTAAAGCACTCCAGAAAGGTTTCCTAGACTTTATTATATAATCAACAAAACAGCAACGAACCTATTCCTTAATTTTCATTTTCAGACTAAACATAATTTGCTTTTATTTACAGGTATTGGCATTTATAACAATTCGGTTACAATCACTTCTGCGACAATAGAGCGTAACGTTTATGTCCTGGATCCGACGATTTCAACAACGAATTACAAATGATTTATCCGAATACTCTTTGATATATTACAGTTTCAAAACGCAAACAACTGCATAGATGCTTCCATATTAGTATTTGCCTTGCGAATGTTTGTAGCTATCTTAAACATGTTTTTCATATCATAAATAAGTCATTTATTATATACATAAAAGAAGAGGAATGTTCTTAAACTTTACTACTCGTAGTCCATTAGTCTTTCAATGTTGTTTCCATCAAGATCTCCCTTATATATTCCGTCAGGCTTCAAGAAATATCCAACATTTTCTTGGAATCCGCTCTTCCAGGCATCGAAATGAGCCTTCTTTCCATCATCGGTGTTGATATCACAGTAGAAAAGGGTGTTGCCGAAGATGCTGGGGTCTAAAGAAACAATTATTTAGTTAAAGTTCGATAATAAAATACTATTAGTTGTAAAATTCTATTAAAAACTCACTGAAATCAAATGACATGTTTTCCGAATCTTTCAAATCCTTAGGTCCAATTGTATCATCTCCAGACTTGCAGGTAGTATGAGCAACGGTTCCAGCAAGGTTGGAGCTAACCTAAAGAAACGAAGAGTTTCCTAATCTCCAACATTTCATTATCAGCTGAAGAATTCAATACAATGTTCTATTGAAAACAACCAACTTTAATTGACCTCTATTTTGTGTAACGATTACCTTAACAGTATTAGCCATGGTTCCATATACGAATACCATGGCAAAGGCACAAACGTAGACAGTTGAATGCATAATTGTTGATTGATTTCTCTTTCTACTCACTACCTTTTATACTTTTTATTTTATTTGTATTTTAACCTTTTCATCAAAAACATTGCTCTTTTAATAGAATAATCGTTTTAAGCCGCATCATTTCAATAGAATTGTGCCATAATCGGGAATATTTAAGCAAACAAACAAATGTTCCGATCAGTCATATTGTAAAGATCCTATTATATGAGTGGAAACAACCTTTGACCTTTGATACTTGTTCACTTCTAACAGAATCAAGTCCCTGAAACTCCGATTTCTTTCGTGGGTCTGTAATGGCAGCATATATCTCAGAAGTCCCTTATCTGAGACAGTAGCTACTAAAAATGTCCTTCGTAACTACTTAATAAGCTACAAATCTTATGTATAGGTAAAAAGGAAAAATATAAAACAGTTACTGTAATTTGCAACTTTATCACTGTTATCAAAATTGGAAACTCAAGTACATGCCGTTTGGAAAAGTGCGGAGCATTGAGCTCGCAAAAATATATACCATTGATAATAATTCCATATTCTGATTATTATTATCCACCCTTTTTTCTAAGGCATGTGTTTTAATGTAATAAAGGAGCCGGAGTAGTATGGAGTTAGGCGTATTCCATTCAACAACAACCTGAAAATAAAATGCTCTTTTTAGCCAGACTGAGTCCATGATGTTTGGAAACACATTGATATTTGGAAAGTTAACTGGAAAAGTTTATTTTTGGAAACTTTGCTATGATCTACTATTTTTCGCAATACGCAATATTCTCTTTTTTATTACAAAGATTACTTTTCACACAATCATTCATGTTAATGCTATATAAGTTATGTAATATTACGTATGTTTGTGGTCAGTTAAAATCTCTTGGGGACAATAGTAACACGTAAAGTTTAGAAGATTTCTATATTAGGCTTGAAAGTTAGTCAACGCATGGTGATTTTTCTGACTGTAGTTCCCAGAGGAATAGACGACGGCACTGAGGAACCTAACTATTATTCTAGTATGAGTAGAAACATTATTATTATTTTCAAATAGGTTTAATCTATTCAGATTCGAACTGAAACATGTTTTATGACATTCTTGCCGGAGACAACGCCCGGGTACCAAGTTATCATTAAAAATTTACTCAAAACAATATATTTATCACCCAAATTACTTCACAAAATATGTGAAACAATATGAACGTACTATGGGTAATTGAATGTTAATTAATTAAGCGTAATAGTTAATTAATGTTTCAGTGACGCAAGTGAAAACAGTATTGCTAATACACCCAGTTTATGATATGAACTTTCAATATAATACTAGTTCTGCTTATGCAATGGAAAATCATAGAAACTCTGAAATCTTCTTGAGATTTATTTCATACATCATTTTACTGATTGAAACTACAAACGTCTATAACTAGGTTTACTCGGCCGACTACGTTTTGCTATTCTGTTAAACGATGTGAAAACGTAATCCAAAAGATCATTCATCTTGAAGCAACGAAACAAGCCTTCTTTTCCTGTGATGTATGCTTAGCATGCGGTAATACAAATATCAAGAACGATGTATTTTAGCATGTTCTATAACTACCTCATTACTCTTGTGGACATATGTTGCTACTTGGGAATAGTCATAAACGCCATTCTGATCTATATATCCAGCCAGTATTCAAAGAATATGGGTCTTTTCCAATACTTCATCATGATTTTTAGTGGATTTGAAATGTGCTTTGCTATTCTAGTGCTACTGGCTAAACCGGTGATTGCTTACAGAATATATTTGATTCAGCTACTACAGTTACATTTGTTTCTAAGAATCACCGAATATTTTTAGGCATTTCTGGGTTTTGAACATCGACTTATGGTTCTCTCTCAGAACACCTGGCTAGCCCCTAGTTTTGCAGAACTCCTCACCGGGCTATATTGCTCATTCTACCAGATTTGGCTAGGACTTGTTGTGGCCCTTTTTGTTTATAAGTATTTAATAATGTGCAGGTCAGTAATGAGAGAAACTCCTAGGCGCGTTATCGCAACTTGCTAGTAATGAGGACATGTCTCATTATATATTGAGAATAGGAAGTAATATACTGTGATTTCGAGAAATGAGAGCTGGAAAGAGAAACAAATTATTTTAAACTGAAAATTAGTAATCGCCTTCAGCCTAGTTTCGAAATAGTTAACATTTATTGGGTGTACCACACAGTTTGTTTCAGACCTCACATAGCTCAAACGATAAAAGACAGCATTATGCCAAAAATACTGTTGTGCTTTATTTATCTACTCCATGTCAGCTACGCTTTTGTTTGCGGTGTTTTATGGTGCACAAGAAACAAACCAACAACTGTAAGTCATTGAAATAGTATGACAACTACAAATTACATAAACTGACCCTGTTATACATATTTTAGTACATGAAACAGCGAATTCGAATATTGTTAGCCGAATATCTTAATCAAACGGAAGACACATTCGAAGGAATAGTTATGGCAATTTTTGTGGGTTTATTTTGTCTTAACTTCATGCGAAACTATCTTGTTTCCAGAACGACCATAATGAAATCAACATGGCCGGTATCCTTACTGTACTAGACCATTTTGTTTTGATTTCGGTTTCCTTCACAGTTATCGTCTTTTGCGGTATTCAAATTTGGAGAACGATTTGCTGTATGGCACAAAAATGTCATTTGATTAAATATAAACAAACGGCACGAACATTTTATGTTATTGTGATACAGGTTAGATCGGGAGAGAAATGAACTTTCAAAATGAATCACCGACATTGTTTTTTAAAAGATAGAGTTTGCTAGAACTATACTATGATGATAGATAATTATAAGTTGATAAGCAAAAACAATCATAAAATTAAGGCAGCAGTCCCATTTGCTATGTACACTATCCCAACAGCTCTATTTATGGGCGATGCTGTTCTTGAGGGTGAGCCAGTACTAATAGATTGGATTCCACTTTGGTCACTTCTAATGTCTTTACCTAATGTTATTGATCCAATAATTATTCTATTCATGATCAAGGATTATCGATCGGCTGTGAAAGAAATGTTTCTCCGTAAGTACAAAGTATCACTAAACTTACGGGAAAATGATACATATTATAGTTCATCTCAAGACCAATGTTTCCAGCCCGGTATCACAAGCGCGTGTTATGAAAGATGAATGTAAAATTGGTTGACGTGGTGCGTTTTCTCCAAAAGTACATCCATTTTTTTATAACACGGCGCCCCGCTCGTGAGACCGCACTAAAAACCTAGGCCTTGATATGAAATATGTATTGAGGTTTAGGAAAACGTCCAGTAATAATTCAATAGCCAATTTATTCATATACTACCAGTTCATTCTTACGCAATATTGCTAGCATGCTTTTCAATACATATTATTTCATATTTCAATTTGCATTAATTCAAGTAATGCTAAACACAATACTAAAACTACGTTTCTGTATATACAACAACCGATAACTTACTTTACCTACAATATTACTATGTTTGAACCATTGTTGTAGATAAAATATTTAAGCCATTGTGAATACTGATGTTAGTTAATTCCAAACTAGCTGGTTTAATCTTTCTCAGAGAACATAGCACACCCAATAGCTGTCAAAAGCCAAACTGTGATAGGAAGACGAAGTCACCAGCTGGATCTGAAAATGACTTTTACTTCAATTTTCATACTAATTAGCAATATAACAGAGTTTTGTTGTTGTTGGTTCAAGTTGAAATAACAATAACAATTGGAAAATACACACTATTCATAACATACTTTCAACCATTCTTGCAACTGCATGTAAGCTATGACTCTTAAACGCTTCAGAAAGGGATAAGGCAACCTGAAAGAATTCTGATAATAATGCAAACGTCGTCTAAACAAGAATATAAGCCGTTAGTCGGCACAATTAGTACCAAAATCAAAGTTAATTATTTTGGATTCATAAATCCCTAAGCTTTGCATAAGGTTTAACGTACATAATATAACCAATCAATCGAAGTCAGACTTGAGAAAATAACTCCAAGTACAAGTATTTTCCATTCTTTCGCGTGCCTCGTTATTTCTGGAGAATTTGTCACAACAATAAACGTCAAGATAGTAGTGGGAACAATGATAAACAAGGTGACAAAACTCACAACGGAACTGTAAAAGGGAAGCGAAATCTGAAATAGGTCATTGTGATATCATTTACTCTCCGGTTAAATATGGGTTTTGTGTGATAATGACCCAGGCCCGTCAACACCCAGCACGTTGAATTAACTTTTGCTCTAATGTTCATGAAAGCAATGCCCTAGTTACAAAAACCTAGATCGCAATATGAAAAGTAAAAGTTCGTTTCCAGAGTTTCACTTGGGAGTGTATGAAATAACCGGGAACTGAAAGTAGTAGCGACAGAATGGCATTGAAAATATAAACATGCCGACGTTTGAGCCACATCTGAAAAGGATACGAGCTGTATTCTCTACTCATGAACATAACTGTTCTCTTTTGAAAAACCTAATTCAAACCTATGAATCCTACCTTTCGTGATTTTATTGGAGCAATAGCGGCAGTTAATATGTATAAAACAATACAAATACAGGCCAAATTCGCACTTTGCTCGAAGAATAACTTTGGAAAGAACAGCAAAATAGCCATATGAGGAAGCTGATTCATAACATCGAGGAAAAAGTAGCAAGTAAATTCAAGTTTGCTGAATCTCCGGAAAATGATACCGGCTGTCCACCGAAGTAAAAACTAAAAAAGTGATGAAACCTATATTTCATCATTTATTGTAACTGGCTAGCAATACTACAAATTTTACTGACCGACAAACAAAATACAGCAGCCAATTTGTAAAAAAGTAACTTGAATTTATTCATTTTTAAGATGATTCTGCATACAGCTATATTTAGTAATACTTTCGGTACCACATAGAGTAAGTAGTATAATACAGTTATAGGGGCCGGGAAGTTTACCTGATCGCAAATACTCATTACGTGCGATTTTCCTGGGCTGAATGTGGATACTTACTACGAACATTAATTCAATTGATTTGTGGTATAAACATCAGATACTTTTCGTTTTCCTGAAATCCTTTGCAAATGTGAATTTCGAATATGAAATTGGGCCATATTCACACAAAAGTTATATCTTTCTTGAAAATTTGCACTCATTATCTGGGAATGTGTACGGAGTAACTCGCATGTGGTAAAAGTGCCCAATCAGATTGCTGGGCACTTTAAACAATCAGCAGAAAATTAGGGGAAAACAATTGAAGGGCATGGGCAGATCACGCGAAGACAATATGATATAAATCGGGATCTTGAAATAGACAGATTAGCAGAACAGAATGCACACCAGCTTGTTTAAAGAGGACTATTACACAAAATCATTTATTGCAAAAATTTATACATATACTGTCAACAATGGTCTGCGAATTTTGCGCTCGCGCGCTTATTCGATTTCAATTTATTACCCCGTTTGGCTAATTTCCGCGCTCCTTTGCGAAACTGACCGTATGCTCCTGAAAATACTTAGTACGTTGAATATATATATATATATATATTCTGCGTTTACCGCTGCTCGTTTTAAGGAATGTTTCTGATATTCTATGATTTTTCACATTCAACAGTTAAACGAACCGCGTCTTACGTTGAAGGTGAAAATGTTACAAATTGAATGACTCAAATCCCTTTTTTTCAGATTGAAAACACTATCATTTGATTGGTAAGACTCAAGCATTCTTTAACTCTTTATTTGTTTTCCAAATCCACCGTTTGTTCTATCCGTTATGAATAACTGATAAAGCCAAAGCAGGTGAACTTCATAATTGAAATCACGTATGTTATACTTTATTCATAGTGTTGGCGTTAATAATCACCTGGTTTGCACCGCAGGTGAACGAAACCTGGATTAGGTTATAAGGATTTTTAATATCACTATTTAAATGATGCCTCTTCATGGGGGTTCTCAAAATTGTCGGGCCCGTCCCGGTCCGTTTGTGAACTCCGATCTTCATACCATTTTTTCTACTAGACATAAAAGCAACTATTTACCCGTTGTATTTCAGACGAATGTTTGATCATCACAATAAACTTAATATATGTGCTCTGCTTTCCACAGAAACCGTTAGCTTTCAAATAGGACATATAGGTTGTTGTTTATTCTCGATGTTCTCATTCTTGGTTGCGTGCTACTTTGTTGTATTTCATTCACCGCCTACAATGAAGCATTACAAACCCTACCTTCTGACATATTTGTTAACCACAGCAGTTTCCGCGGCTTTCACTGGTTTGTTGACGGTAAGCATCGATTTTTCATGTTGTTTAGGTTTTTAAAATTCCAAAGATTTAGGATTTGTATTAACAATCTTGACCACCACATGCCACTGACACATTTATGTACCTTGCTTCTACTTTAGATTCCTGTTATCTACTTTCCGTATGCCCTTGTACAATCCAATGGGTTGCTAAATCTGTTGGATGTTGACGCTATTGTCCAAGCATTTGTCGCATCAATTATTGTACTCACATGTTGCTATATTACGTGTATCATATTCTTCTATCGAATGCAATGTACATTTGTAAAACCAAACCACTGGATTAAATGGAATCCTGGAACAAACCTATTAGTCTACTTAATGATTTATATATTTCACATAATTGTTTATCCCGTTATTGGTTTAGCAGCAATGCTGCAAATATACGAAGCTCGACTGGTCGCCACCGAAGTTAGTTCAAACCCAAATGTTGCGGATAACAATTGTTCGGTGCTGAAACATAGAAAAACATTTTATTGGTAGTAAATGACTACATCTGGACTGTTTTATTAATAAATCATTATTGAAAAAAGAGAAGAGTTAAAATAGTCTTCCAACTACTATTTTTAGAACCCGGTCTGTCTCTCGTCGTTTCTAAATCCTACAAATTTCTATGGTGAAATTGAAAATATCGCAATAATTCGACTTCATTTATCGGCGATTTTTTGCTTTACCTATAGTGTTATTTTTACAATAACGTGCTGCGTTGTGTCTTTTATCAACATATTCAACCAGCCCTTCACATCAGCCGCAAGCAAACGCCGCAACATACGGTTTAATAGGAATCTGATTGTACAAGTAGGATATTTCAGGCAATAAGACCAATTTTAAAGTGCTGCAATGAAGAGAACCTTTATTCTAAAAATAGCTCTTGTAGTACTAAATTGGATGCAAGTGGGCACTGAATCTTCTTTTTAAAGTTGTGTTTTATAATAGTATCCTAAACATTCAATTTCCAGTTGACTCTACCGCTTGTTGTATTGTTTGTTCCAGTATTTTCGATATTGATAATTACGAAACTGAAAATTCCGGACACCCTTAGTGAGTATTACTTTCATATTACAAAAGTTCTTAGTTGTTTATTCATTTTGGGAAACATATAACAGATGTTTAGAGTGCGACGTCGGAACATAAGGAAACGGGAACTTCATAGTAAAGCGCCTATCGTGCAGAGTATTTTATTATTAGTTTATAGACATTGGCAATATATGTCTCGTCTCAGTCTCTGGTTGTGGCATACTTACTCCTTGGCTTGT
>JAQGAV010003648.1:0-11956 GCA_034691345.1 Phasmarhabditis papillosa | reverse complement strand
GATTCGAACCGGCCCCTTTCGGTTATTAATCTGCTCTCTTAACGGGTGCGCCATCGACGCCCCAATCATGTTTGCATCAACTACGACATGTATTGAGAGAATTCTATAAGTTTGCTAACTATATAGACAAAAATACAATAATGATTTACTAAATGGTTTGATTGTAAAAGAAAGATAAAGTTTAACAAAAAAAAACTCATATTATGTAATCATCACTGTTTTGGCCTAAGACCTAACTACTAAATTTACAATATAATCATCGAGGTTTCGATCCCGAGTCACTAAGCTCGTTGACCGACCTCTTAACCACTGCGCTACCAAGCCGTGCAAACTGATGTTCTTATTAGTGCCAAATAATGCGTTTATGTCGATAAAGTTCTCAGAATACCGCAAGTACCGTCATGCACAAAAGCATAAATAGACCCCCCCCCCCCAACAAACAAAGGATACTCAAAATACGTAAAGTTAACAGTAAGTTTATTCTATTCTATTATTTTGGAGCAACAATTATGACCGAACCAGCTTTGATAAAATATTCGTGAACATAAATGATGTTTAATTATTTCTTTTTTATTTCATTCAAACTATTTTTATATTCAAAAACCTCTCAAACTTCCTCTGACAACTTCCCAACTAACTATAGAACAACTTTTCAAAAAGTATAAAAACTTTATAAAATACTATTCATAATCTTATTAACAATGATAAACTAAATGTAATTTGTGAAAGAATCATTCAAAACCTTCCATTTTAACCTGTTTTATACTTTAGAACCCTCTATAGTGCTGTGATACTAACCGATATCACAGTAATAACTTGCACCTAATTCGTAGCGTCTTGGCACTTTTTACCTGCAAAATACACTATTACTGTGACATCGCCCTTAGATATCACAGTAATAACTTTCAAAAAGTCATAACTCAATCAAATTTAAACATAATCATTATATTTTTTATAATAATAATACTAATTTAAAGATTCTAAAGAAATCACTTAATACCAGGGAAAAAAACCACATAAAAATTTGCAAAAATAGTAGTTAGGTCTTGGATTCGAACCGGCCCCTTTCGGTTATTAATCTGCTCTCTTAACGGGTGCGCCATCGACGCCCCAATCATGTTTGCATTCAACTACGACATGTATTGAGAGAATTCTATAAGTTTGCTAACTATATAAACAAAAATACAATAATGATTTACTAAATGGTTTGATTGTAAAAGAGAGATAAAGTTTAACAAAAAAAAACATATTATGTAATCATCACTGTTTTGGCCTAAGACCTAACTACTAAATTTACAATATAATCACCGAGGTTTCGATCAGTATAATTGCACGTTTTATTACTTTTTTGCCTTCCTAAATAAGACATATATTACCAAAATTAGTATTTTTTTGTCTTTTTGCGTTCCTAAATAAGACAACTATTCAAACATTATAAACGTTTTAGTTTTTCATGTTCTTATGTTGTATGTCTGTATAATGTTTAATTATCAATGTTTGAGGTATGAAGAACAACGACTTCAGCGCCAGCTCAAGAAGCAGCAGCGGCTATTTCACATCCAGTGACAGAAGCCAAAGCAACAGTGTGGCCTCGGTCAATGAAGCAAGCACGCCGAGGCGCATCGCATCTGCTAGCGGAAGCCAGAGTGGAAGCAGCATGTTCATCAATGCGACCACACAAGCGAACTTCTCATCGAACAGAAGCCAGCAAAAAGAAGGTATTATTCATACATTGAAAAACAAGATTGGTATTCTGCCAGAACTCGTTAGTATTATAGAAATATCATGTTGTGAGTGAATTGTGAAGTGTAAATCTGTGAAACCCCAAAGTTACAAGGTTAAAACATTGAAAATTGAGAGTCAGATCTAAATACTCTCCAAGGTGAAGTTTCGAGAAATTGATTAAATCGGATGGGCACAAAATTTCGGGAAAATGGCCGGCCCATTCCCCTCTCTTGCAATGGCAAGTAACGTAAAATATGCTGCCGGAGACTACTCAAAATTAAGTACATTCAGCAATTTAGTATATTTTCTCATTCAATATTGAGTAAACTAAAAACATACTATTACCGAAACACACTTCATGTTACAGGAACCAGCAGCAGCGTCACCCCGGCTGTCAGGGAAACCAAAGAGACGAAAACAATGGATAATAGAGGTAGGGTTAGGAACTAAAAAAGTATCATAATTAGTTTTAAAATATTATAAAGCCTGTATTTAATTTTGTCGGTTTATTGTTTTGCTTATAACAGTTTTAATTTTGAGTATTTGTTCTTTTCAAAACATAATTACATATTTTAAGAAGACAGTCCGGAAAGACGAAATAATGTAAAGAAGCAGTACTCACTGGACTTCATAAGGGAGGAAAGAGAAGGTATAGTTTCTATGTTATTTTGAACCAGTTCAGTTTTGTCATTAATCACTAATCTAGTGTCTTTGAGCTGTTTTTTTCAGGTCCATGTGACAACCATATGGGTAGAGACATTAAGGTGGCCCAGGAAGATGCAATGCTCCAATCGTTTTCTTTTGGACAAAAGAAAGGTAACGTGTGTATAATTAATCTTTTATATATAGTCACATAGTCAATAATTGAGATGTTTCATAGCTGTAGTTCTTTTTTGAGTGATATTATTAAAAAAGGCCAGCATTTTACATCCACGTTCATAAATATTGCTAAAAACTACAAGATGTAATGAACGTTAACATTTATTATTGAAGTTTTAGGAGTATCTAAGATGTTCGAAAATACTGCTGCTATATTTCGCAGTGACTACGAGCAAAAGAGCATTACTCTGAGACCGCCGTCTTGTCTTGAGGTAAGCCAAATTTTATTAGGGAAACTTGTGGGTTACTTGTAAATAGTTACTAATTTAGACAGTGCACTAAATTTTTAAAAGAAATAGAAATACAGCATTTTAAGAAGTAAAATGTTTCGATTATACAATCCGTAACGATGTTAACGGATACATAGTTCTAAATACTCGTAATATTTTTGTGAGGTGTATGCAAATCTAATATCTAACAAACCCAGTCTACCAAAATGTTATCAAAATTTTAAAAGTGCTCTAACTATATCAGATAAATTGATATACATAAATGAATGAAACATTGCTGAAGTTCAGTTGTATACAAATATTCATAGCTAGATCAGAATATATAAACAATGATTGTGTTTAGGTGAACTATAACACTGTAAACCAAAAGGAGTAGCCCAAAAAAGAAGAATAAAAAGGTATGAAAAGGTCGTTCTTTACTTAAGCAAAATCTGGTTGGAATTTTCAATTTATATACAACTTTCCACAGCTGCTTATTTCTAACTTTGGTTTACAATTGTGAGCATTTTTCCAATATGAAAAAAAACAACAATTTCCTAATGTTTTTCATTACCGTTCTTAATGACCCAAAGTTAACTATTGACACAAATACCTACTGTTTCATACCAAAATAAGTCTTTTGAGTAACCTTAGAATTTTCATATTATTAGTTTATCACTTATTCACAGATGAACAAGATGTAATGAAACATAATTGATTAGTGCGAATGTTTTAGGACGAAAGTAGTGGCACTGAGCCTAAGTCTTCTGGGCAAAACAGAAACATGGAAACCCATGAACTGATGCACAACGATTCGTTTGAACCTGTGCTTGGAAGAGGTTTGTAACAATATTATTTTTGCAAATTTATGTTATTAGTTTCTTGGTGTATAAATTCATTTTCGTGTAAGTACATGAGAGAGATATAGAAAAAGAATTCAACAAAATTAGTGTTAGTCATCAGCTAAATTTTGTATGCAATGAATATAACAATAATGTAAAAGCAGAGCAAGATGTTAATTGTGACATGTTTCAGTAGTAGATGGAGTCTGTGCATCCTGTGGCAATTGCAACTCTCAGCTCATTCACTACTATGGAAGCCGTGTTAAAATATGCAATGCATGTCAGAAGAGATATGCAAGTCACCTTGCTTTTCTGAACAAGAACATATTGGTATTAAGAGGGATTTCCACCCTAATGTGAGTTTATCGGCTAAGAGAAACGATTCAGTAATTTAAATTTATTTTAGTGGCACCGTACTGCTAACAGGTTGAATTTCCAAGAAGTTGGGCCAGGAACTGTGCTCGTTTGTAACGAGAAAGACGACACCATTCCGTGAGTTTTTTCTTATTCAAAAAGCAATTAAAGCAGCCAAAATGAGTAATTTCGTTTAGAAAAAAGTAAACGAACTACGTAAAAGTAACCAAGTTAATACACCCAACCAACCGAAATGCTACCAATGTTCTAAATAAAGTGCTCCAACTAATAAATAAACTCAAAGAGTGCAAAGTTTATACTAATATTTATAGCTGGTACAGAGCAGTAAATAATGACTGTGTTTAGGTAAATTACAATTGAATCAACCCGAATCCCAAGGAGAAAAAAAGAAGAAGAATAACGGTATGAAAATGAAGTTATTTACTATATAAAAAGTTTTGCTTCTTTGTTTCTAATTTTGGTATACGATTACAGATATTCATTGAATATAAAAAATAATTAACTAATGGTTTCATTCCGTTACCTAGTATGGCCCAAATGTCTTGGCCGGGCCGGGCATAGTTAGTATAAACGATAATCTAATCTGATAATCTTTAGTTCTTGTACCACAAAAAGTTGTCACTCAGGAACTCTGTGTATCTGAGAAGCCATTTCACTGAAATATTAAAACTTTATCAGAGTTTGTTGAATCTAGTTATTGGGCTCGCTTAACTACGGTTGGTTTTTTAAACAATATCAGAAAGTTAACAATTTATGATAACTTTTTCATAAGATAGTTTAATATATAAGAAACTTTCGGGCAGTTTTTCTCACCAAACTTCAACTGTATCAGTAGTTCACTTAGAAAGGCTAATAAAACTGAACTGATTCTAAATGTTTTGCTCATTTGAAGGTAAATCATAAGCTCAAGTTTCCTGATACTTTTCGACAAAGAAGAAAAAATATTGTTCAGGACTCTTGTTCAACTGCAACTAAAGGAGAATATGCAGAACCACAGAAAAAAGTCAAGAAGACTAACATTTCAAGAAAATCCATTTTTCAACGAATTCTAAAGTTTTTCCGAGGATAATTATAAACAAAAAAGTACACAATAAATTTTATTACTTTGTTTTCTATTGTCTACTGAAAAAGATAGTAGTTATAGCATGTCAAGAGTGACAAGATGTATTGACTTAAAGCAGAAACGCAGTTGAAAACCTTAAATCATATGCTGCAGTACCCTATCTTACATGTGTCTAAAAATATATCTTGACGCCCCAGCATGGGAATGGAAAGATCGTTGATCCAATCAAATTGATTGTAATAAAGAGCTGTAGACATCTTTTTACGAAGTCTTGAGTACTCAACGACAGAAATAGAGTAATTTCCAAGAATATCCATATTGTTAATAACTTTTCATTAATTGAACAAATATTCTACTGCATTGGAGCTTGACAAGCAAAACATTGAAAAGGTTGATCACAAGAATGACTGTTGTACCATTTGTCTACGTAGTAATAGACGCAATTGTGAGGAGTTCTGGAACTGGGTTCACCTGAAGATTTGAAATAAGGCAGGAAATAAAAAAAATCTTTTCCTTTTTTAAATTTATCGAATTTTGGAAGAGTCACACAATTTTTGATAAAACATAATTCAAAACAAAACATTAATCGAACATCGTGTCATCGTGGTAATCTGTTCATGGCAACATTATGTATCCACGACTTATATCCTATCTCAAAAAAAGATTTGGTTGCAGTACATTATATTTATGCCAACTTTGTAAAACACTTGTTTCAAAATAATCCGTCAAGTTTTTGGTGGTAACTATTTTAGTGATTTGAACTAGTTGAATTTGAACTGACCGGGAGCAAAGTTACTGTAGCTGAACGGTGTACCGTCATCCCATACGCAAGTGCTGGTATCTCCTGGTGGATATGTCTTGGGGCATTGCAGACCAATACGAAAGTAGTTATCATTGCATGGCAGGGAAAGGATGAAATCATTCAACTGAAATGCATTATGTAACCAAATGTTGTAAATATTTAAAATAAAAAGAAGCAAGTAAAAAAGAATTATTGAAATTAGTTATTGACCTTCAGGTAATTCAAAACGAAATACTCTTTCAGTCAGTTACAATGAATTTTAAAATATTTAGTGATGTTTAAAGTGCTACAAGTTTTGTGATTTTGATGTAATTATGATTTACCCGTTTAGGAGTATTGGCCAAAAAATGACATATTGCGAGAACAGAAAGTCCTTGTTTGATGTTTTTCCATACCTCTGGACTAGAAATCGTTGCTAGTTGGCCACCTGGAGTATCCCGTTGACAATAGAATTCTTCCTGTTTTTCATTTGTTGGCTGTCTGTCCATTTTCTGTAAGATATCAGATTAGTAGTTATTGGAATGGGTTGGGTTGGGTGACCTTCGACCGTCGATGTCCAAAAAGCCAGCTATTTTTTCGTTCATGAGCCACCTTTTAGGCCGAGTAGCTCAAGACTCTTAATGTAGGATATGTAATAGAATCTGTCGGTAAAAAAATTGTTTATGTAATTAATAGACTAACAATAATCATAAAAGTCGAATATTCCGATTTTTTAGAATGAACATGGTCTTGCAAAAAAGATAGTTATAAATTTAATTCACACAGTTATTATTATTATCAGTAACTCACCGTATAACAATATCCTTGAAATTCGGTCCAACCTACTGCGCAACTTTTCTCTGCAATAATTCTGAGTATACTTAGCTGAGATAGGTCATAGTTTTATAGTACTTTTATAGTATTCAGTTATAATATTTATAAAAGTAATATAAAATAGCAATTTTGAACAATGCTTGCTTCCATTTTATTGTTAGCTTATAAATAATACCACGCTAATCTCCGTAGCTCAGTTCGAATTGCCTTGTAACTTGATAAACCAACCTAACTTATGAAAGATAGTCTTTGTAATATTACCAAACGTGAAGCTGTTTTGGAATTTTATATGCTTTCAGTTTAGCTTACTTGCTTGTGTTGTAGTAGTTGTGGTTTTTGATGTAGTTGCGGAGACGGGTACTGAAAAATTGAAATTGTAAACATTGAAGCAAAACGTCATCTTAAACTTTATGTGTTCATCTTTTTAAACTATCTTAAACTATGTTCTGAAAATGTAGAAATACCTGAACTAGCTGCTACTTCACAAACAAATTGAAAACTCTGTCCGCAATCAAATGTTAACCACTTTTGAGAATTCTTCCCAACAGTCGACATGTATACACAAAAATCGTCTGATGTGGGTTGACCTAAATATTTATTTTGTATTTATATACGTATTTTTCAATAAACCTGGAGCAAAATTGTTATAAACAAAGTATGAATTATCATCATTAGCACATGATGATGGGGCACCATTGAGGCATTGTATGCCGATCCACACCGCTGTAACATCCGATTGAGATGCAAGTGAATATATGTACGAGTTTACCTAAAATAAAAATATCATAGATCGGAATTATCTGGTTTGTAATTGAATAGTAATGTATCGGATCAAAAACATAGAACAGTTGTAAAATGCTAATGCACAGCAACCTGTGAGAATTACATCCTATTGTTAGAAAGTATAGTATTACAAACCATTTCTTAACAGTAAAACTATGATTATACTAACAAAACAATTTGCCTATTATTATCTAGAAACTTTTCTATATAACTCACAAACGCATTGGGAACAGATGATAAGGTTCCGTTATCTGTTTTACACTTGGCTGCTGCATCACTGCGACCTTTGTGGGAGGTGTAGAGCTAGAAAAAAAGTAGTGAGAATTAAAATGTCATATTTCTTAAGAAAGTAAAATGTTTGTTTTTGAATTAAAATATTATTATAATGTAACATACTCGTTTTAAGCTGTATGCTAGTTTGATTGTATGCTAAACTTTTAAATATATATTTACCTTATAGCACCTATCCCAATTAGAGTTTGCTGGTTGACTATACCCAGAAGGACAGTTATAAGAGATATCATCTTTCAGAGTAAGGGTATTCGAAGCTTCAGGTGTCAGCACTATTGGATTAGCGAAGCCTATGATATAAACGAGTGCTAGTAACAAATCAGATGCTTTAGAATAATTATCATTCTAAAAGTTTAGTCAATATCAAGCAATACAACTTGTTTCTTATGAAACTTATTTCCACAGCTAAAAAGTTTTTGAAAAAAGTTGAATCTAAATAAACTATCAAAATGCCACATAAATATTAATCAAGAAAGTATATATAAAACGAATAAATGTAATACCTCCAGTTATAAAACTAAGAAATACTGCCGTAGTTAATAGAAACATCTTCATTGTGTAATTTTGTGTTGCTATTTGTTGTTATCGGCTGATTGTAGTCTCTATTTAAGCGTTTCAGTCAAAATTAAGACTGTTCTTCAGCAATCAGTAATCAGCCTTTTGGTCATCATTGTAGTTATTTTTTGTAGTCGGAAATTGACTACAAAAATGAGAGAATCATTTCAGAGAAGTTAAGAAATAGTGGAAAGTAAGTGTAAACATCCAAAAAGAACTTGTCTTTTTTTTGCACTGGTATGCTCGTACTGACTATTTCTAAGAATCGGACTTTATAAAATTTTAAAAGTTTCTAATTTCATGAATCATACTTTTCACAATAGTTATAAGTCTGAATGCTGTCTTTACGACGATACTTCATATAGTCGGATTTAAAACGAAGAACGCAGTGTGAAAAACAGATATGTATTCAAATTGGCTTTCAAAGTATTCAAAATACGAAAATACACGCAAAATTCAAACGAAATACGCATTTGACACTACTTTCTTCGTTTTAAATCAGACTATTAGACTAGTGACCCCCTATAGCGGAAGTGACAGTATAACGCTACGGGGAAGACACGGTTGACATTTACAATGTCAGTTTTACCTTAGAAATTAATTGATTTATTTTTATTTTATTCATTTATAAATATGTGAAACAATTTTTTTCATTAATTCCTTCAAAATTTCCATTTCAGCCTAATGAGGTTTGATAACTTACCTACAGAGCTGATCGTCAGGATCACCAAATGTTCTGATCCTTTTACAAAAGATCAAATTAGATTAACAAATAAACGTATGAAAACTATCGTCGATAACGTTTTTCACTGGAAACTAAGTTTGGAATCACTCAGGTATTATTTTGTTTGATTGCATTCTTACAATTTAGAGCAAATTGCTTTTTTCCTGGAGCTTCAATTTCATTTTTAGTGTGTGATTGGGTTCAAGCGGTGCCGGAATGTCAGCAGTGCGTTTGAGAACCTGTACCATATATGGAAAGCGACATATAAGACTATACAGTAAAACCCAGCAGAGAGACGCAGTTTTAGCAGAAATATTAGAAAAGGTTTGAAAAACAAACAGAATGAGATAATTGAGAAGCAAATATATTCTGGTCATTTATAGAGAGAGCAGTGGAACGTTGTATAACAAAACTTTGAAAGTCTCTTTTACTTTAAAAAAGTGTTTAGAGGAATTTTGCAGTATTTTCTAAGTTATTTTCGCAAATAGAACCCTCGGTTTCCGAGCTCAACAACTTTTTTTGTGTCACCATTTTGCTCATAGTGTTGTAAAAATACTCAACATTATTTTACAACTCTGTAATTATTCAATATATAGATATATTTAGATCACCTATCTGCGGAGTCTGCATCTTTGTGGAATCCCGATTCACAATAGTCTACTAACTTTTCTAGAGAAAATTGAAAAAAATGGGGTTAGTAAAAATGTTTCTGTTTCCTACTTTTATTATTATTAAACAGCTTGGGTGGCAATCATTGATTGTACTGTTCAGAGCTGTTAACCCGGCCCGGCTTTTCCGGCCCGGCCCGGCCAGGCCCGGCCCAAGATTTGGAACCTAGGCCGGGCCGGGCCGGCCGGGTTAACAGCTCTGGTACTGTTCCAGGTACCTGAGTGACCTAACCTTGGAAGAATGCTCCATCAAAGTAGGGAAACTGTGATATTCGATTTGTTGACAAAATTGAAACTAAAAGGAATTAGAATTATAAAATGTCGAGGTGCCGAAACAATAGTTGATGATGATGTAAGTGTGATTTCTAAACATGAGAATAAAACAATTTCAAACTAATTATTTTGTGGTATGGCACTTTTCAGTTTATCAAATTCGCTAGTGAGGAATTCGTTCTTGAAGGAGACAGTTCAAGATTCAAAAGTGCACTAGAAGATGTTTCTCAACACAATGTAGGTGAAGAATAAAATATATCATAACTACATTTTGAATTGAAAAATTAGTATATAGATAATAGACTCTTATTCATTTGGAATAAGTTACCGAACGAATGGGTTCATGAGTGTAAAATTCGAACTTTCGTTGCAAAACTTGAATCATGGTTAGATGCAAATTATTCTCTCATTTCCCATCTAGAAATAATCTAAAACATGTTAATATTGTACTATTTAGATATGTTTATTTTCATTTCTATTTTCAAACAACAAGAGGAGATTGACAATGCCTTCGGGCCACAATCCTTCCTCCCGAGCCCAGACCTATGAAATATTGCACTTGTAGATTTTTTTTCCTGTGTTTTAACGGTCTCGGTAACAAATAAATCATTCTATTCTATTCTATTCTATAGGAAGGAAACTAAAGAACTTTAAGTATAGTCGGTGGACTTATCGCTCAAAGGGTTACGGTACGAACTGCCAACTATTTAGAGAGTATTAGAGTACTTAGAGCAACTATATGCTCCAACTTTAAATTATTGGACCTTTAACTGCAAGCGATTAGTCCGCCGACTTTAATAATTTTTACCACAAAACAAAGTTTTTTCAATCAATAATCGTTATAAAGTTTAAACTAGTCTTGTCTGTTTTAATCAGAAAGAACTATATTCACAGTGAAATCAACTAGGACAAATATAAACAAAGGGTATTTTATATCTATAACTTGTTCACTACATTCCAAACACTTTACATTTTGTAATTCTTTATTTAAATACTATTTACAACCTACCATACTAGTAACTTCGTTCATCCAGAATTCATGAAATGTCGGCATTACAGTAGGAATATGCTCGCGCTGCATTCTAACAATACGCGCTCCATGGCCAAGATCGATGACCGAATCAACGTTGCCTACAGTAACCCAAATAAAGAAGTACAGTAAGCCAATGACTTACGGAATACTCTCTGAACCGTGGTAGGACTCTTAACGGCACGAACGAAGTGAGCTAAGGCCTGTAATTAAACAGCTTAAGAGAGGAAATCAAGAAAACTGGCAATTAATAAAATATTTAAGCAAATTCGCATTTCTTTCATAACAGATCTTTTGAAAGGAAAATTGTCTATAAAAAATGTTTCTAAACATTCTGAATTCGAAACTATAGAGCTCATTCTCTCGTACTATTCTTACTTACCATTCTGATCCAATTAAGCTGAATACTATGAAAATACAGAAAATGCTTATATACGCAACAAACAAACCTTTTATAGCATAAATTTCGTTATTAAAACTGATTCAGAACTTTTATTTAATTGACATAAGCATTAAATGACAGTATTATCTAAGAAGAACCCTCATTTAATACAACAAAATGATTATATTTACATTTTCAATTATAGTTGATTAGGATCAATGGCGAGCGAGTTATCTCTAAAAGGAGAATTAATGCTGACTGTTTCTTAACAAATTAAAGGTTAAAAACCAAGAAATATAGGGGAAAATGTCAGTCAAATGGGAACATATAAGGGAAATTCAAGAGAAATGTTGCCATATTTTATAAGGGAGAAGTTTAAGACAAATTAACACACATAAGGCAAAATAGACCTAAATTAGCACAGAAACTTGAGGGCGGCGATTCTAGATATGATTATATATAAAAGACGGCAAAGGCTTATGCAGGGGGGTACGGTCGAGCTGCATCGTTATTCTTTCTATTTTTCATGTTATTTTCTCTTA
>JAQGAV010003647.1:0-11958 GCA_034691345.1 Phasmarhabditis papillosa | reverse complement strand
AGTCGAACCCACAGCCTCAGATCCTCTCGGATTCAGAGACCGCTGCTCTAACCACTAGGCTATCGCACCCGCCTATATCGTAAGTACTAGATCGTGAACGAACTTGGAATATAATAATATTGTATTTTTTAACTTTAAAAATACCTTTAATAACTTACATATTTCTCTATCTTTAGTCCTTTAATAACAGCTTTGTGTTGAATTCTTGACATTAAAGGCTTCTTTGTCAAGGGACGGTTGGATTGAAGTTTAGGCATTTATTAAAATGATTTGAATACGATTTTAATACTAGACGTTTTATGAACTGAAATTATAAAAGAAATATTCAAAAAATAATTAATAATGAATAATACGGTTTTTCATTGTCTATACCTTAGTAAGATGCAACTTTAACGTGATACATACGTATATTTTGAATTTCGCACTTGGTTATATTTGTTATGCGTGATATATATGGGTTTACTTTATAAATATAGAATTTAATTAGAAAAATTCGTTCTTCGCGCTTCATAAATTAATATTATGGTTGAAATTACCGATTATTCTAATTGGGCGTTCGGTCGAGCACTACGTACCACCCAAACAATAATGGCACGACGTATTTGAAAAATACAAACCACATCTAACAACGTCGTATTTTTGTACTTCGAAAAGAATATACCAAGAAGTGTTAATTAATATTTATTTAATAATTGCAAATTAAGTACACGAGATAATTTACAAAATATAAAACTGGTAATTCACTGATTATTCAAATTGTTCTCAGTAAGAACAAACTTTCTTTTAACTCCTCGTTTAGGCAGTACAGAAGAACCATTTTCTGTTGGAGAATTCTTATTTACTAACGCCTAGAACAAACAAATATTATGTTGGAAGTTATTTTTAACTTATTAAATTAGATATGAAATGAATCTTAAGATTTGTGAGAAATATTGTTTTAA
This sequence comes from Phasmarhabditis papillosa, assembly GCA_034691345.1. Classification (NCBI taxonomy): domain Eukaryota; kingdom Metazoa; phylum Nematoda; class Chromadorea; order Rhabditida; family Rhabditidae; genus Pellioditis; species Pellioditis papillosa. Next base: position 11,017 of record JAQGAV010003647.1, on the reverse strand, counting down.
ATCTACTCTATATTATTAATTTCCTTGATTCGCAAAGCAAGTAGTGTTACATCAACTACATACAACCTAATAGAGCTGGGCAGCTCGACCCGAAAAATACCAGCCCCAGGTGGAAATTTGGGTTTGAGCTCAACCAGAAACCCGTTTTTGCATCAACAAGTTTCAGCCCGCAAACCGAAACCCCGTTTTCAGCCCTCAATTTTTAGTTGTTTCCTGCAATTTAAGCCAAAGTATCACGCTTATATCCCGAAAACACGTTTCAACCCGAAACCGGGTTGGGACAAGCTTGTGACAAGTATCTCTGAGTCAACATTTGAACGAACTTCCTAATTTCGAAAGTTCTAAGTATTGTCATAGATAAATAAATAAACTCACTTTTGATTCCATTGCTCCTAATTCTTTCTTTAATTCTATAAAAGCCTTTGGATCAGCGAGTATTTTTGTATCCATTAACTGTTTAAGGTGTTCATCTAATAGACTTTCAGCCTTATTGAACTGTCTTTGCTAAAACGTTCAAATTCATAGATGAAACAAAACTTTTTTCATTTTTAGATATTTCATAACCTTGTTTAAACTATATTTGGAAAAGTATATTTTTATTATATCTACCTTTGGTTCCGGTGACTCTTCTTCTTCTTCTTCAACTGGGCTTTCTGTAATAATAGTTGGATCTAGTTTAGGATTCATTGATCCAGGTCTATTTATATGCTGCCTAAGTATCCATTCGGCTATTTCTCCGAACACATGATGGTCTGTTAATCTAAAAATAAAAATGTGTATCCATATATACTTAAATTTTTAATAGTTATAATTAAGTTAAATATTTGTAAACTTTTGCATAATGCTTTTAATATCTCCGACTTACTCATAAATTAGATCTAAAAGTTCATTTGTTTCCTCTAAATCGGCATCTAACTGTTTAGTAGAAATGTAACGTAGAATACTTCCGTTCTAAAAAGGCGATGGTTATATCTGTTATCAAAGGCAAGTTACACTCAAAAATAGTTCAGGAATTTTAATATTTAATTGTATTGCATCATTTTTCTTAACTTTTCAAGCTGATTACAATAAAATAATAAAATAAAAGTTAAATATTTGGGTGTACCGTGCCGTTTAAAATGAGGCAAGTATGATAGTGAAACGTTTATGAACCAACTTGTTTGTTGGGTAGAATTGAAAAATGTTAGACTACATTTAAAAAGTGATAATTTATAAATTATCAATGATTAGTAAAATGGTTATAAAATAAAAGTTATTTTTCTATACTAACCTTTCTACCACTTTTTAATCCATCCACTAGGGTTTGAACTTCCTTTTTGGAAAGAAAAGACTTCTTTGGATTACATTTTCTCACAATGAATGATGACATTCTAAATATAAATAAATTAATAAAAGTCTAATACTAACAGAAAACTAATAAATTAAAGAAAAAAAGTTTTCAGCTCTGCAAATCTATATATTATTTTAGTTGATAGAGTCTGCGTACGGCCTTTGCGTGTATATGACTGCGTACCGAAAATATTGTCACGACAGGGGCATTCAGAACTCAGGTTTCACTGATTTTTCATTTTATTAATAATTATTTAAGTTATTTAGATGAAGTAATAAAATTTAGTCATGAAAACTTCTGCCTAATTCAGATAATCTGTAGTTAATTTTAACTCAACTAAACTCAACTCAAATTAGTTAACTCAAATTTTACTTATTATTTTTGCATTGAATGAAGAAATAAAGTTTATATAACAAAATATAATCATGAAAACTTGCAGACCCACCATTGACGTAGCTACTGAAGTTATTAATGCAGCTTCTAACATCTTTTCCAATATGTTTGTCTCTTGTTGGCAGCTTGTCGCTGGACAAATTAACATACAGTCCTCAACATTATTTTGTTCAAGATACCGTAAACTGAAATAATTTATGCTTAAAATTTTAAAGTTATTGTACTTTTTCTTTTAGTTTTAGATATTGAAGTGCAGGAACTGAAGCCATACATATTGCCGTCTCACGCTCACATTTACTAGGAAACGTTCTCACCCGGCTCGGGGTGGCGTTTTAAAAATCGATTAATGTAGGTCGAATGGTACACGTTAGGTGACCCCTGAGAACCGTTTTTGTTTTTTGGGGCGAGGTCCCCAGTAGTGAGTGACGGGCCTTGGAAATTTTACCGAACTATTACGCTGAAATCATTTTATGTTGCAAACCATCTGAAACAACAATAAGCTGGTTGAGTGCCAAGTTCCTTTCTTCGTAATCTGAAGACTCTTGTTCGAATCCTCTAGAAATTATTTTGATGATTATCACTTTTTTAGAATAAACAATTCAATTAAGCATGTCTAAAGTTATTTGAATAATAATATAAATTAACAAAAAAATGGTTTATAGGGGATTTGAATCAGGGACACCCTGAGTTGAGAACGTTCACTAGTTAGGTTTTCCCTCCAACCAGTTTTAGTTTGGTCAATATATTGGTAACAATTACTTACCAATTATGACAATTTTCTCCACTTGTGTCCCTGTACCTTTGTTTTTATTGCGTCAATAACCACACCATCGCATCATTTTGTCTATTGATATCGATATCTCTCAAGAATGAAAATCTTATAATGCTAATTGTCGATGTAGAAGTTCAAAGTGTCAACTATATAGATTTACAGAGTTTATATTTTACATGTGCCCTTTCTAGATTACTGTAATAACTTGACTTAAGATGAAAAAGTTAGACAAAACTTCAATTTCTCCATATATCTAGAAAAAAAAATACATACAAAAAGTTTAGTATAGACACTTTTAAAGTAATTTTATATAAATGTTATAATACTATAGTGCTTAGAGGGTACATTTTACTCATATTTCAGCCCAAGTATACTATCTAATAAGATAAAAGCGATACGGTAAATAAATTATTATCACTATTATTTTAAATTATTACTAAGGGAGCGTTACAGGTGCTATAGATTCCCATCCCGATTGAGCTGTACTAAAATTGTTCCTAATCATGTTAATGCTTTGGGCAAGCCTTTATTACTGTGATCTTCAATGTCCATACTATAAAAAACATAGATCGGATGAAACTTTGTCCGAAATGTGATAGAGTAAATAATACCTGGGTTTTGCTCCCATAGGCTGGGATTATTCATGGTTTTTAGTTGTTGGGATTGAAATATGTTTTATAATGAACGGTGTCTGAAATTGCTGGCTGCTTGAATTTAGTTCGTTTATTCCATAGGTAAGCTCAGCTCCAGCGGTTACCTCGTTTAAATTTACAAATTTAAAAAACACAGACAATTTCTAGATAAATGTTTGTTTCCAGTGAATTCCTATGAAACTACCATAATTGACCATTTCCTAAAGAAGGAGACTATTTTGCTAGGTATCAAAGGAACGAAAGCTATCATACAATTTCTAGAAAAACATTTTACGTAAGCACAAATAAGTTTTCTGCTATTTCCGATGATGCAAAATGTTCTGCAATGATTGTTTTTCAGTGTTTAGCAACTTTTCAAGTTGTTGTTTCATGATTCCAAAGAAGAAGAACTCGAAACTCTTATATATACTTAGGTTTCCGCAATTGCGTATTAGTTTTTTACTGAACATGATACAAAATAAAACTAGTACAATCAAACTTTGCCCGATTTGCACTTCCGTTTTCAAATATTACAATTGATGCGACGTCTTTCAACTTCCGTCAGGTTATTTACAATATGATCATTTAATAAAGTTACCCCTCTGCTATTTTTGATCTCGGAAATGAACGTCGATTTCTCGCCCATCGTTTTTCATTGCAAATGACGTGAGATGGGTATCACTTGGTTATAAACCGGAAAAGAACCAAAATAGTTAAGAACAAAACACAAATTGATTTAGTATCTGAAAAACGCATGACATTCTTTTATAGAAGTTTTGTAATGAAATCATACTAACATCATTTCCAGGATAAGGATAGTAGTATAAATACATTCCAGAGAAAGTTCTAGCATCTTTCGATTAGGAAGACCTTCTAAGTTTGAAAATTAAGCAGGGGCGTGGTGGACCCAGTGATTAAAAGCTACAACTCATAATCTAGAAGTTGATGGTTCGAATCACCCGAAGAAAGAAATGTTGAAAATTTGTTCTGATTCGCCGCCTAGACTCCCTGGGTGCTGTGCTATGAAATCCCACTTCCTATGATTCCCTCGTCTCACTTCTTCGCTACAAACATCTGTTAACTCGTGTTTCGTAAAACAAATAAACAAACTTTTGAAACTTTTGAAAAGTACCGTAAAACATTGTTAGCTTAAAACAACGCAACACTAAAAATTGCAACGATGGTATTTGAAAATGGATCATCAATATACTTGTTCCTTTGTTTTTAGGATCTATCAACCGTAGCCTTCTTGAAACTGAATATAACGTTATTCGAACTATCTTATACAACTGCATGCACTTATAAATTTTTGAAAAGGGTGAAATATACAGTTTGAAATCAAAACACGATAATGATAGTACATATGATTTGTCATCTTGCAGTACGTTGGAAGAATTACAATATATTACTTATCGATCTACAACACGAATAAAACTTCATTTTATTACTTCTTGTCAATTCGGGTTCTCGCGTACACGTGAAATGGCCCTGGACGGGGTGCGCGCGCTCCCTCGGTTGAAAGTTCTTCTTGATGATGGTGAGATCAAAATAAGCAAAGCGCGGTAAGATCAGAAAAAGAGAAGACAACCAGAGATGAGCTGTTGGAAGATCAAAAGATGTTTCCGAGAAGCTAAACGAATGTATAGAGAGATTTATGAGATCAAATATTCTTAAACTCGAGATTCGAATTAGTGTTGAATTCCCAAAAAGAGCACTTCACAAGAGTTTGTAGTAGAAGATATTAGGAGATTGAAGATCCACAGGTTTAAAAAAACAGAAAAGTAATTCTTACTTTAGGTTTTATAATGTGTTCGAAGAAAACTAACTGTTCAATTGGCAATAAATTAAAGGAGATATATAGTCTGTTTCAAAACCTAGACAATGATTCGAAATTATAATGACAGTCATGATTTTCCATAACCCCGTCACACAAGGTATTAGTAAAACAAATTTCCGTTTTTAGAAGATAGTGGTTTTGTTCCGGCAGATATTCACATGCAATTTTGTTATTGCAGCAACAATTTATCGGTTCAGCTATCGTAGCAAACAATGTTGACCAAAAAGTTGCAATCGATTTCTGCAAAGATGCAATTGGTTCTAATGGACAATTTGTCAATTCACCGTATATGTTTCAACTGCAAATCGAAAGTTGGCCGTTTCCAATACTTCCCAATAGATTGATATTATATTATATGACAAGGCCAAATAAATTATATAATTCGACGATCAGTAAATTTAAAAGGAATTGTGTATACTAGGTAGAGAGATAAAAATGGTTTTGAAATTAATGGAAATGTATCTCATACGTTGCTCAAAACAGCTTGATGGAAGTCATTTTGATTGGTGTTTGACAATTAAAAGTTTACATTTATTTGGAAGAAATGAGACTTTATAGTAAAATGCATAAGATCATTGCCTAGTACCTAAACGATACTGTTTTCAAATCCAAGTTATAGAGTTTCGATACTTCGCTCAGTAACAAACAAAATAATTTACGGATCGGGTAATTTTAGAGGCACTAGTAAGTGGGTTAATCGTTAAATACGATACAATTATGGTTTATAGATTGTAGCCGTGTGGTGGATATAGAGGTGTGTGGTGTTTGTCAATTTAAAGTGTTTTATTCATTTAGCTGGAATGGAACTCATGAAATGAAGTTCATAAAACTATTTAATAGTAGCAAGTATATTCTTGTTAAGTTTAAAAACATATATTTGTGCATTAGAATATTCTCAGCTATACCTGCAAACTGCGCCTGACCTCAATGTCTGAAAATTTCAAAAAATTACTCTGCTGGTGGCCCCTTAAAAGCAAATCTTATAGTTAGTTATAGTCGGCGGAGAAACGATATGTAAGTTAAAGGTCTGAGTGCTCAACTTAAAACGACCCACATAGCTATAATCACTAATATAAGTTACTGTTTTCAGAGAAATAAGTTAAGTGTGGTGTTGTATATTGCATTATTGACTAGTCCGCGTTTTCGGGTGCTTTTGAGCCACCGCGCTCCAATAAAATTTGCAGTTCGTACCGTAAACCTTTGCATAAACCTTGGCCGCCGACTATAAGTCCAGCATTGAATATTATAAACCTTTCTTTTATTACAATAAATGTCTGCTTTTAGCTAGGTCGTAAATTTTTGGTTCGCGAAATAGATGGAGTATATTATTTAGACTATATAGACTGAATTTTGACGAACTATATTTTATATCTCGGCAAAGATGCGTAGGTCCGATAGATTTCTTTCAAAAACTGCTCGATCGATAGAAATTAAACTCTGTAAATCTATATAGTTGACACTTTGGACTTCTACATCGACAATTAGCATTATAAGATTTTCATTCTTGATTTTCTGCTATTTTCATTCTTGAGAGATATCGATATCAATAGACAAAATGATGCGAAGCGGCGGGGCATCGGCGTTTTACCACTTACTTTAACGTGTACGCAAAACGTACCTAATAAGAACCAAATACTGTAAAGACCATAGTTAAGAAATCAAGTCGATCAACTATACAAAAGTATACTTTACAGCTAGCGGTGAAGTGACGTAGTTTGTCTAAAGAGTTAAAAAAACTGTCGATAAGTAATAGTACTAAATTAGTAGAATATAAAGTGTAGTACAACATGTTCATACAAATTTAGATGAGCATATAATGCTAACTAGTTATAGTCTGTCTTCAAACCTACGGTTCGCGCACCGTTGCAGAGCTGGGCAGCGGGCGCGTAAATTAATTAAGTCCTCGTTGAGGACTGATGTGCGTTCTTAAGACTAACACTCGCTTTACATTTAAATTTAGGAAAGAATCGAGAGATACAATTACATAAAACAAGCAAATAAAACATCTACAATATTCAAAATGTTATTTTTTGCCCTCAGCACTCAGCCCTCAGCGATCAATTAATTAATTTACGCGCCCGCAGCACATCTATGCAAAGGCGAAGGGACCGTAGGTTTGAAGACAGACTATATATGAAGTAAGCTTGCAAACAATATTGTTATAGTGAACTAATTTCGGCAGCGAGGTTATTCGATTTGAAAAGGGGATACAAAATCAAGTCTCTATTGAAACACGATATTCCTTTTAGATTGATATATTGAAGTGCATATTTAAAGGATAAACTCTAAATCTTGCTTTCCATTGAGTGGGTGAAGCATTTACATACATGAAAGCATATAAAAAGTTAATTCCTAATAGATACATTGTAATCATGACCACCCAGACCAGGAAATTGAACAATATTTATGATTGCCATGTATATTCAACAATTAGATATATTGTTTAATGCTACTAAGATTCAATGAACGCCCCTTACAAACTACTGTCACATCACAACATTAGCTACCGTATACCATTACAATAAGCTTTTGTTTGATGTTTTACAATCAAAGACACAAATGTTTTCAGTATATTTGGGTCTATCTTATACAGTGAAACAAAAAGTCCATTGTATAGGTAGTACTCAATTGATTATTGTAAATGATTGAAAATTTATGAATCTGCGAAATATAACAAATACTAGAAAAATTGAATAAGCAAGCACTGAGTTTGTTTTTGTTGAGTTGTATAGATGTGTCTAGTCAAGATTTGGGTTTGTAATGTAATGCTGACTATTGAATATCAAAGAATTATTATTCTGAGGAGACATGCAGCTTAAAAACTACAGAAAAGACAATCTAAAATTGAATTGAGGTTAGCTACCATCTTAACCTGCGTTATCGTAAGATCTATAGACAGAAAACCGGTAACTCTGGGGGGTGTTGGTATCCGAGCTGGTCCTTTGGTGGACTTTTCCGTCATAACTACCCAATCATGAGTGATTTAGGGCTAAAAACAAGAATTGAGAGACGACTAGGGGCTTCCTAACAAGTCAATAACACCCCCACCCCTGACTCTCCGACCAATAGGCGTCATTTAATAACTTTACGACCTTCCCGAATGCGACTTTCATATTCAGGCAAAAGCCAAAATGAGATGTTTCAAGCCTGCGAGTGCGATATTTCTATCAACGGTAGGGATTTTTTAGAGTAGCATAGTTCGTTAAAAGATAGAATACCTCAAAGTTTCTAGTTTTCTAGTTTATCTTATATTGAGAACATTGAAGCAAAGTGGCCATCACTTTTGAGTTCTTGTTATTATAACGAAATGCGTTGTTATTTCTCATATAACGGTTCAACCGTCTTGCGGCACTTAAAATATTCAGGTTACAATTGTCAGTTGCGGTTGTTCTTAGATAATAAGTAGCTACAACTTGTACAACAATAATAATAAAGCTAAAACGCTATGTTGTATTAGTACTAGAGTATCCTGACGGATCCAATAAGTGAATAAGGGTCCAATACCGCACCTCAGACAAAGAAAAGTAAAACACTGGCGCACTGGGCAAATCTATCTCTTCGGACCGATTATATATTCGACGTCAATGACCTCGTTAAGCTATACGGTAACATTTTTTGTAAACAAGAAGTGTGCAATTAATAACAAACGATTAGTTGCGAGGAGTTGAGTTAAGTTGAAGTTGAATGACCTCTTCAAATCAGCTACTAAACATAAACAACAACCATTTTTGTGAAGCAGTTTTCCATTCTCTAATTTATTGAATCATGATATGCATTCACTTAGTAATATTCTGTTTGACTAGTAGAGTAAGGTATTCAAAACAATGAAAAAAGAGTTTGAAGAAAATAATTGGTTTTCTTTAAGAAAGGCTAACAAAATAAAACCCGTCTACTTTGATAACTACTGAGTGTTACTATATTCTTGCTATAATTAGTCTGTTATTAGGCTGATATACGCAAGAAGCCTTACTGTCTTCTTTATGTTAAAATGAAACCATCTGTGACCTCCAATGCCGTACTGAACAAAGTTCGTCGAAATCATGTCGAAATCTAGTAAACAGTTTGAAATAATCCCGTTTCAACATTTTAATGACTGGGTGCGTTTTGAGTCATTAGTGTAAACATGTGTATGCAAACTGTAATCTCTCTTTAATACCGTAATCTGTCCTCCAAGTTCAAATGATGTTTATCGTTTAGAGACCGTTTTGTTCATTTTACAATTATTCTTAAATATCTTATACATTATACAGGTTTTCTAATTATTCTATCTTAAATATCTATTATTTGTAACACCGCAAGCGCATTTTACGAAGCCGCAATGGCATTTAAATGAAAGATATCGTAATATATCCAAGTTCAAATGATACTTATCGCTTAGAGACCGTTTTGTTCATTTTTGGAGTTTCCCTTCGGGGCGGGCACGGTAGCACATTGACCAGTGTCGTCGAACCTGTAACGGGCTGGGGTGGGGGGTGATATCACAATCCGTGCGGAGGAAACCCCGCCCACTTTACTACCGAAGGCCAAAGACAACATATATTTATAAGCGGGGGCTTAACCCTAGAATTGTCAATCACACCTCACCAAGTTCAAGATGGGTAAGTCGGGTTCCTACCGTCCTTTACGGGTTACTGTAGCGTTATAGAAAGACTTGCCGGTTCACCGGGATATGAGGGCCCATTCATACGGTATTTCGTTTAGGAACTAGACCGTTTCCGGTTAGATTTTATTACTGCTATAGGTCTTTGACAATTTCTGGCTCTTCTGTTTCAAAGATTATCACTGAAGTTCGTTTTTTATCTTAGAATCGCATTTCTGCAAAACTATCAGGTTTCTGTTTTGTAGCATATCGTAGTTGTTCAAGGTTATCTTCAATAGATTCAAACATGCAATTTGTTGGGTTGTTTCTAATCTAACTAAACGTAATTCGAAGAAAAATTAAAAGCAGTATTTCAAATTGTTATTATTAATATTAATTGTTTTCTTACAGGGCTGATGTCATTATTCCGCGAGCCCAAGGCGGAGGTTCCCGAAGAAGAAATGAAATCTAAGATTGCCAAAAGGGATCTCAGCTCGTAAGTTACTTCACATAGCAAAATAATATAAAAACCTTAATAAGTTACATCAATAACTTTTGATGTCTTATGTCAAGTTTTGTTAACTTAAACTTATTTTAATACAACTTCACAATATCTCGATAAAACTTACCATGAATTCAATGTTTTAGTTCTTTCGAGGAGCACCTCCTGGATTCAAACCAACTCGCAGCCTTCTTTCCCGATTCACACCTGATTACTGAAGATATGAAGAGAAGTAAAGGACTGTCAGAAAAAGTTGCTGCTAAAAAGCTAGCTGTGAGTTATCGAATTCATACTTACAAATATACCAATTCTTCTGAATATTTATGTTCGCAAATATAAAATTAAGAATCTCAACTTTCAGAGAAATCTCATTTAGAGCTTTATCGCATCCCGATATTCTCAAAATTTCACTAATACACATAAACTACATCGTAATTAGGGTGGGGAAATGGTACGGTACGGTATGCGATATACCAATATTTTTCTAAAATCCGTACCGAATCCCCACGCTAATCATAATGAACACATTATAAATTCGACTGTTCAAGTAAAGGTCCTAAAGCAACATAATATGCTAAAATAATTGTAAAAATAGAAGTTCAAAGAACATTATTATTTTCTAAAGTTGATTTCTTATTATAAAGGCCATCTTTGAATGTCTGAAATTTCCCATTTCCAGGCCGATGGTCCCAACTCTCTGCCTCCACCACTAGAAATGGGTAACTGGGAGCTGTTCTTCCGTCAATTCTTGAATATGTTCTGGGTTCTCCTTATTGGAGCCGCCTGCTTGTGTTTCCTTACCTACGCACTTGATACCTCGTAAGTCTAGAATGTGCTTTAAAGAATATAAAAGTTTTTATTGTCTTTTATAGTCAGATTCAAAGTAATGCTGTGTATGCTGCGTATTTTTTTGATTTTCAACACCGCTTTCATTCATTTCGCTTTCATTTTCAGCAAAAAATCTTTTACTTT